>PVJD01003916.1:0-150489 GCA_004026545.1 Mormoops blainvillei
GACCTGGACCAGCCAGGCTCCATCCTGTGGGTCTTGATGGGAACCCAAGCTCCCCAGTCATCCAGATGTTCTTCTTACTTGACAGCCTCCTCCTCAGCTCTTACCTGCCAAACAGTGGAACCGTGTGGGAAGTTTCTGAAAACGGCCAATGCCCAGCTTCTACCCCAGACCAATTAAACCAGAATGTCTGGCAGGAGGGTCAGGCATTATGCCCAGGGCTGAGGATCACCGTGCTGAAGGGACCTTCTTCAACCTTACAGTGCAAGCAAATTGTCTAAAGATCTTGTTAAAATGCAGATTCTGATTCAGTAGGTCTTGGAAAGAGCCCAAGATTCTGCATTTCTAACAAGCGCCAGCGGGATGCAGGCACTGCCCGTCCCCTGGGCCGCGCTTGGAGCGGAGGCCGCCAGAGCTGAGGGGTGGGGCACGAAAGTGGGCTTCGCTGGTTTTCTACATCCAAAGTAACTGTCTACCATGAAGCTCCCTTTCGAGTTGCAGAGGACTTCTGGGAGAGTTGGGATAAAAGGCTCTTATAGATGGGAAGAGGAATATTCTGCTAACATGGAGATAGGAGTTCCTATACCTAAGAAGCGATACAAGACCCACTCTCATACATAAAGTGCCCAGGACACAGCAGGCACTCTTACCAGTGGTGCTCGTGCTGCTCACGGTATTGTCGTTTTTATTATTACGAAGGCCGGATACCACTCCTACCTCAAACGAGCATGTGCTTCTGATGTCCGTGACCCTGAGAGAGTTGGACAAAGCCCTGCAAAGCACTTTCATCCTCTGAGGATGAGCTCCAGGCAGGGGTCAAACGCAGGAAAGCGTGGGTCTAGGGGCTTTCATTTCAGACACGAATCCCATGGACCCTGCCTGGCCGAAGGGCACCCATGCCTCTGTTTCTTTCATTTTCGATTCATTTGACCTGACTGGTGGAGAGCCTTCCGTAATCCTGTCATGGCTAACATTGAGTATTTGCTACGTGTCGGGACCTGTTTTAAGTGCTCTCGTTGGTTTAACTCGTTATACCTCCTTAAAACAACTCTAGGCAGTAGGTGAAACCAGAAAACAAACTGAAGAGATACATTTCAGAGTCCATCCTTGCCCAATGCTTCTCAAACTTTACTCGCCGAATTCATTAAAGTGCAGGTTGCATTCGGCCGGTGAGATGGAGCCTGCAGGTCTGCGTTTCTCACAAACTCCCAGGTGACGCCGATGAGGCAGGTCCACGAAGAGTATCTTGTGTAGCAAAACTACCCGTACGTTATGATGCCTCCTGGAATTTCTGGGTATCTTCCTTAAAATTCCCCTAAATGACTCTCGCCACCAAACTCCTACGATTGGTGGTGTGTTCATTTGATGAACCACAGCCAATGGCGAAACCACAATCTCCACTTTGAGCACTTGGGCAAAGTCCTGTTTAAATTCTGCTCAAACTGCAATATTTTGTGGCAAAGGATATCAGCTGTTTGGAAAAGGAGTTGTGTCCATTACAACCTGTCGACGCTGCGGGTTATCAAGCTGCTTTTAAATTTAAGTGCTTTCTGGACCAGGGAAACAACTCCCGCTTTTGAAAGTGAAGCATTCCAGTCTGAGAAAAACTGGCAGGGATTTCTCCAAACAGAGGAGTGAATCATACAGCTATAGGCTTGCTTGCTTTCTCAGATCACTAGAGGAGAGGATATACATAGAACCAAGAAGAAATGACAAATATTCCTGCCCAGTGAAAGGCATTAAGGGCAAATCAAGACCGTCTACTTAATCAGTCTTGACTCAGTGGCTGGCAACGAGCTGGCCTGTCAACAAGAGAGAGAAAATCGGAGCAGATGGGTGAAGGTACAGTCCCAAGGATGCTTTGGGTATCGGAGTGACCTGAAGTGCTAGAATTGCAGACAAAGTTCTGGAGGGGCCTGACTTCAAGCCCTATACCCTCAGGGAAAGAAAATGCCCTACTCAAAGACGGTCAAAATACCAAGGTTAGGTTCAACGGTGAGCAATGATCTTCAGGATTAGTTAGAATGGCACCTCTGCATAATTTCTGTAGCCCAGTGGGCCTCAAACCTTGCTCCACGTTAGAATCGCCTGGGAAGCTTTAAGCACCACCCCCACCATGCCCAGGCCACACCCCCACAGCAATTAAATCACAATCTCTGGAGTTGGGGCCCAGGTCCCCTGAATTGTTAAAGTTCCCCAGGTGATTCCAATGGGCAGCCAAAGTTGGGAACCGCTGGCAGTCTTTCCGCGTCCTCACTCATAAAATGGGAGACTCCGCCCAGCCCAGTGGTTCTGCATCCTGTCCGCATGCTGGAATCGCCGTGGGGAGAGTTTTAACTATCCTGATGCCAACAGCATCCCTAGAAATTTTGGTTACTTTGTGGGGCCCAGGCCCCAGCGTTTTTAACAGCTTACCAGGTGATTCTGAAGTGCATCTGGAAAATGCAACAAAAAAAAATAGACTACGTAAAAAACAAAAAATAAAGTGCATCTGGGTAGGTAACTACTGGCCCGGGTGTGGTTTTCTTCTTTTTTTCTTTTTATGCCGAGATTCCTTCTATTGCTCACATATTAAGCATCCATGGTGTTAAGGCTACAAAGGTATCTTAAACTTTTTGCAAAGGTGGGTCTCTCGTCTTTCCTTTTAAATCAGGGATCTCTAACTTTGGAAAGGTCTATGAATCCCCTTAAATTCTACGCAAAAATGTCAATGTTTATTCACGTATATCTATTTTTCTAAGGAGAAAGTCCTTAACTTTCATCAGATTCTTGAAATATTTAATACTATTAGTTTAAAGGCAAGTAGGTAGTTTCTGATTGAAAAAATTTAAGAAAATTCAAGGCTGAGTGGGAAATAAATGTGCTCCCAGCAGCATATTCACTATTATTTTGAATTTACAGCACCCCCCACTGCCACCTAGCGGTTGCCTGTGCTTATTGCAGGCTTACTTCAGACTATAAAGCCCATCCTTTGAAAAGGGTGATGGATGTGAAGACTGCAGACCCAAGTATCAAAACAGCAGCTGTGCTGGAGGCTGAGGTCAGAACAAGGACGTCTGGTAAGGTTCGTAATGAGAAATGACTCCCCAGCTGCACTTGGGAGGAGACTGTCCACGGAGACACTTAGGACTCACGTCCGCCCCTGGGTCAGGGTATTAGGGTTTCCTAGGCCTGATTATTGTTCTCTGTATGCCTCAGCTTAAATTCTGGCTTTCTTTCTTGCAACCCTGTGTCCTTGGGAACATCACTGAACCATTCTGTTTCTCAAGCGGAATGGGGACAATATAAGTGCTTTTGAGATTTCCGAGAAGAATAAGTAAGAAAATACACGTAAAAGGCTCTGCGTAACACCCTGGCACAGAGCAAGAGCCAATATATGGGAGGTTATGTTACTGTCATTACTGATGTCTTATTATTATTAATGTCTTAGGGACCTTGTCCAAGTCACTGAATTTCCTTGAGCTTCATCTCTTGTTCCACACGACAAGGACCATGAGACCTGCTCTGTTTCCTTCATGCAGTGACAGCAATGACCAGGCAGAAGGGTAGAAGGTATGCTGCTATTTCACGGTGACTCGTCATCCACCCGAGAACTGCTCGTGCACAGAAAAGGGTCGCCCTGCCATACGGTTGTAATCCCTACCCTCGCAAGTGCCTTTTGAGATTCTAATAGTTGAAAAGTATCGACCACGGACTGCAGAAGTTTCTTGTCACAGAGCGTCCTAGGCAGCCTACATCTTGTCCTACGTGGGCAAGTGGGTGACCGGACCCCACCGCAAGCTCCCTTTCAGACAGGAGAATTATGCCAGCCACTCACTAAATCACAGATGCCCTAAATCAACGGCGCGCCTCTGGCCCGGACACTCACTGTCGGCAGGTTCTACCGTGCCAGTCTCTCCCCGGGCGACAGTCCTCAGACTCTTTCTCAAGTTCATCTGCCCATTAGAGAGTCCATAGCAAAGGCTCCTCCACCTGGCCCCCGGGGAGCAGCAACATCCCGAAATGTCTCAACAGCCTCCGTAAAGACTCTGGACGGTCAGCTCTCACTTACCTGGGGTCGGCTTGGCCGTGCGCACAGGGGTGTAGTGGTTTTTGGAGGACGACCTGACGGGCGTGTTCTCTTTGGGGGAGGCGTCGATAGCTGAGATCGTTTCTCTTTCACAGTGTGCTATGGGGATTGGTCCCTGTTGTCTCAAGATGTCGGCCAGAGCCCTAAAGGAGGAGGAGATCACACAGTGAGATTCACTGAGCAGGTGTGTGCGCCCCCAAAGGCCCTCCGACGTACAGCGTTCGGTCCACAGTCACAGCTTCATTGGGGGCTGGTCTTAGGAGGGACTCAGGGTAAGGGTGGCCATGCCTGGGGGTACAAGCACTAGAATGGAATGATTATGGATTCTTTCTTTAATTCATTTCAGTCAAAGAACTCTGAGTCCTTTCAAAACCCTGGATTCCCCCAGCCCCCCCAATCCCCCCAACCCCTACAGATATCTACAGCAGCTGGCCCCTGCAGTGGAGGCTGACAGTGGAGGCCGCTGGCCTCAAATTCAGCAGCAGGTGACTAATATCAGGGCCACTGACTTCCCCACCGAAAAACACACGCCAAGGAGCAGGCACCCCTCCCACCATCAACGAAAGGTGTGATTTAACTGCACAGATGGCGCACAGATAAAAAGATAAACAGCAGAACGCATGGATGGTGCTGACAGGGAACACAACTGGAGCTCAGAGGAGAGGACAGTCACAGGGAGGAAAGCGCCCAGGACACAGGAGAGACGCACAGAGACGCTGCGGTCGTCGCTGGCGAGGCCCAGGCGGCCCTGCTACCCGGGGGGCAGCAGTTATTCAGCCAACGACCAACCCTGCGTCTCCTGAGCACTCGGCACAGATCCGTTCCTGCAGAGACAGAGGTAAACAGGACCCGGTTCCCGTCCTGAGGGCTCACAGGTAGGGGAGCTCACTCCACAGCCTGGTTTCAAGCCAGTCCTGCTCCGTGGTGCGGCACATGAGATAAGTAAAACAGAGACATGCTGGGATACTTTGAAAAAGCCAAGATGAGGTGGATAAGCCTCAAGAGACCACCGTCTGGGTATTGTCATTCTAGGGCCAGATCCCCAGGTCCGGGTGAACCTGTTCTGCATGCGCTGGACCAGAACCCTTCTCTCTACTCGGGGTGCCCCTGAGGTGTGGGGCTAAGGCAGCAGGTCTCCGGGCCCCTCCCAGCCAGCCCAGCCCACCCCAAAGCTCCATTCACACCAGGATCCCAGCTCCCACGCATCATCCCCTTGGAAAGTGGCAACCTCGGCAGTTTAAAAACATGCCTGGGAGTGACTTGTTTCCTTCCATTATGCTGCCTCTGGCACGCCGAACCTTCCTGGGAGAAGAGCATCACACTGTCAATCTTCTCATTCAGTGGCATTTATACAGCAATTTCAGATTTTCCAAGTGCTTCCCCCTCACTGGCTTGCTTTCCTTCGGCGGTACAGGGAGGCACAGACTCGTGCCATCCCCCCATTCCCTGCAGGGGACCAGTAGCGGGGAGAACACAGAAGCTCGCTAGTTTGGTAACGGACGCTCAGGCGGACCTGTGGTCTGCGTCAGAGGCCTGAGGTTCAGGGCCTGGGAATCAGAAAGAGGAATGGCCTTGACGGTCAAGAGATTCGGGCTCTAATGCCAGCTCTGCCTCTGATGAGCTGTGAGCCTCTGGGCAGATCTGTTGGTCTCTAAAAGTCACATTTATTAAAGAGAACAAACAGACTGACAGCTGTCAGAGGGAAGGGTGGTTAAAGGGCTGGGTGAAAAAGGTGAAGGGATTAAGCAAAAAAAAAAAAAAAAAGAAAAGAAAAAAATTTTCATAGACAGGCGACGACAGCACGGCGACGACCAGAGGGCAAGTGGGAGGGGAGGTAGAAGAGGGTATAGTGGGGGTAAATGGTGATGGAAGGAGACTTGCCTTGGGGTGGTGAACACACAATACAATACACAGAGAATGTATTAGAGGAAAGTACATCTGAGACCTGTATAATTTTATTAACCAATGTTACCCAAATAAAAATGAGTAAATAAATAAAAATAAAGATTTAAGTTTTTCCCCCTCAATTGCAAAACAAGGATTTCCACTAGTAAGCCACTAAGCTGCCTTCTAATCTCAAAGCGTGGTAAATATTCTATATTTCAAACTACACATGTGTGCAAGTTAACCGATTCCCTCATCCTCCTATCTATCAACTACCCCTTCCCGTCATGTTTACATGGTAAGAAGATAGTGATTTAAAAGTTATAACAGAAACATGGACCAACGGACTAGAACTGAGAGCCCAGAAATAAACCCATATATGCCTGTGGGCAAAACTGATTTTCCAAAGGGCGCCAAGATCGTTCAATGGGAAAGTTTCTTCGACAAATGATGCTTGGACAACTGGGTATCCACAGGCAAAAGAATAAAGCCGGACTCTTAATTCACACTATACATGAAAATTAACTCAAAAAAGATCATAGGTCTAAATATTAGAGCCAAAATGGTAAACTCTTAGGAAAAATGGAAGTAAACCTTTGTGCCATAAATTCGGAAATGGTTTCTTAGTTACAACACCAAAAGTACAAATGACAAAAGAAAAAAAAAGATAAATTAGACTTCATCAAAATTATAAAGTTTTCCGCATCAGAAAATGAAAGATAAACCATAAAATGGGAAAAGGTATTTGCAAATCATATTTCTGATAAGAGACAGGTATCCAGAATATATAAAGAACCCTTAAAATTCAACAATAAAAAACAAACAACAACCCCATCTAGAGACGGACAAAGGATATAAACAGACATTTCTCTAAAGAAGGTAAACGCGACGAGCGGCTCAGCACCATCAGTCACCAGGAAAGTGTCCGTGGCACCCACGATGAGACGCCCGCGGACCCACTGGACAGCCGTAAGCAAAGGCGGGCAAGGGCACAGAGAAGTCAGGGCCTCCATCAGCTGCCGGAGGGGATGTGAAATGGTGCAGGCCCTTTGGTAGCAAGTTGAGTAGTTCCTCGAGATGTTAAACATAGTTACCATATGGCCTAGCAATTCTACTCCTAGGTATATACCCAAGAGAAATGCAAACATATGTCCCCATAAAAGTTGTGTGTGAGGTTTACAGTAGCATTACTAATAATAGCCAAAAGGTGGAAACAACCCGCGTGCACACCAGCTGACGAGTGGACGAACAAAACGTGGTGTGTTCGCACAACGGGTTCTCGTCCAGCCTTAAAAAGGCAAGGAAGACCTGACACGAGCGACCACACAAATAAACTTTGAACACACCATACATCACGCTGAGTGAAAGGAGCCAGTCACAAAGGGCCGCACGTTGAATATTCCATCTACGTAAAATGTCGAGATTAGGCAGATACACAGAGGGAGAAAGTAGATCTGCCATTACCAGGGCTGTGGGGGTGGGGGTGTGGGGAGGTGGGATGGAGAGGAACTGCTAAGAGGTGTAGGGTTGCTTTGGGGGGAGGTGAAAATGTCCTAAAATTAGATAGTAGTGATAGATACCTTGACAATTCTAAATGTACAAAAATCACTGAATTGTACAGTTTAAATGTAAGGACAAATTTTATGGTAAGTGAACTATATCTCAATAAAGCTAATATTACAAAAGAAAAGGCCTGTATTATTTTTTTCGTTCTTTCTTCCTCTTGCCTCCCAAGTTCATAAGGACGCCTACGTGTCTGGAGGACGGATTCTTGTGGTTAAGTTCACTGCATTCAGTAGACCACGCCCGAATCGGCATCAGTCACTTTCCATGGCGACTTCAGACCTTAGCAATGTTGCAAGACATGGACACAACTGGGGAGAGAAATGCTACAGGAGAGCCCACCACAAAATATTATATGGCCCCAAATGTCAGTAGTGGCAGAGCTGAGAAACCCTGATTTACGTTTACACAGTGCTAGATGAAGTGTGTCTTAGATTGGGGCTCAACTCAGTCGAGCTGGACAGGTGCCCCCTGAGCAGTCCACACAAGGATCGGACACTGGGGTGGGCTCTGGGGCGCAGTGGGGCTGGGCCCCCTGAGATGATCATCCCGGGGAAAGGAGCCTGGCTGTTTGGGTCGTCGGTGTGTCCTCAGGTCTGCACAGGCTCCAAAGTTTGTCCTTCCCCCGCGCCCTCAGGCAATTAGAAAGGTGGCCCTAATCCTTCCAGAGTGTGTCCTTAGGAGTGACCCCTCTGCAGGCCCCCTCCTCAACTCCTCAGCTTCCTGACCCCCGCCCCCACCCCTTGCTCCCATTCCTCTCCGTCTTCCATCCCCTTCTCTCCGGGGAGCCTGATAAATATTATTCTAATTCTGAAATGTGCGATCCCGGTCTCACCTAATTAATTTGGATACGCCAGAGGAAATGGGTTAAGGCCTGAGCTACTTTCTAACCGCAGGAAAAAAACTGGTCACTGAGGAACAGGGAACACATTCTATAAAACAGTAGGCAGCAGCTTTCAGGTCTGAGCGGTGCAGGCTACCAAAAGGAGAGGACGGAGAGGGACAGACAGACAGTGACAGGCTGAGACAAGACAGAGGTCAAGACAGACCAAGGAAAGAGGTGGAAAGAGGTGGGCAGAGGTGGACGGAAATGGAGCCAAACAGATGGCAAGAGAATGAACGAGGCAGAGAGAGAGTTCAGGGATGAGGGAGTCCGAGAAATAGACGAAGACGAGGAGACAGAGAGAAGGGGGACAGAATCAGAGGGACGGAGGTGTGCAGGTAGACGGAGCTAGGGACAAAGTGGGCATCAGACCAAGAGAAATTCAGAGAAACAAAGTGACTCAGAAGGCGAGAGGCGTTCAGAGGGAAAGAGAATCGGAGGGAGAGAGGCCGAACTGGGCACGTGAGGGCCAAGGACAGGTTCCCTGCCACCCCACCGGCTCAGTGTCCTGCCTGTTCCCATCTCCCCCCTGCCAAGGCCACTTTGGCTGCAATACCTGGGTGTGTTTTTTTAAAAAAACAATGCTTTCTGCCTGGATCATCTGGAGAACTGCCTCGACGTCGGGTGCCTTCCGCACTCGGCTTCCTTGGCCGGCTCGTGTGGATGTGCGGCGGGCCGGGGAGAGTAAATTAACTGGGTGGCTAATCTGAACAGGGAGAACAGTTGTTGTGGTCCTTCAGGCCAGGAAGCATCAGTGTCCTTCAGTATGTCTGCACACCAACCATCTGCATGACCGAGGCGCTACCTTCCATTTGGGTAACAGTTTCTACATGATGCCCATACGAACCCTGTGACCTCTGTCACTATCATCACCCCCCTTTTTAACAAGAAACTGAGGCTCAGGCTAATCCCAGGACGAG
Source organism: Mormoops blainvillei (assembly GCA_004026545.1). NCBI lineage: Eukaryota > Metazoa > Chordata > Mammalia > Chiroptera > Mormoopidae > Mormoops > Mormoops blainvillei. Next base: position 9,317 of record PVJD01003916.1, read on the forward strand.
ACCATGATTGAGCAGAAACACGAACCCAGGGCTTGTGACTTGAGCCTGGGCGTCCTGCTCACCGGGACTGCCCCTTACATACATGGCACTCTGGTGTGAATCCGCAGCGCGAACACAGCCTCCTGGCTGCCCCAGCTGGTCCTGCTAATTTAGCAAATGCCGGTTAATTTGGGGGCCGGGTGAAACAATTAGTAAATGAGTGATTCAGGTCAAGACCAATTATTTCTTTGCCTGAAACCTTGGTTAAGTGATCCCAAGGAAATGGAAGTGTATCTGAATTTCCGACGCATTGAGTTGTCCCAACACCAGGGACCAAGCCCAATCAACATTCTGATGCACTACCACCTGCATTCAAGACAGGAAATCTTCCTGAAAATAGCATATGATTCCCCTTAACCAGAGGAAAATAAACAAAACCTTGTTCATAACTTTGCCTCATAGTCTTGCCTGCTTGGGAAATTAAAGACTATCATTTATTAAGCAGTTACTATGTGTCAGAAATTATGCTGAACTCTTACTTGCGTATGATACAATCCCCAAAACCACCTTATATGGTTGGGGTCCCCTTTTACTGCTGAGGAAAGCTAAGGTTTCAAGAGATTTGCTATCTTTCCCAAAGTCACACGACTAGTAAATGGTAAATGGAGATTTCAAACATAGGTAGATTAAACCACAGAGGCTGACTTTATATCACTGCATTATCCATCCATTCCTTCATCCATACAAAGCTCCACCCACCCGCCCGCCATCAGCCTAACCCTCCATCACTTAATCACATTCGTTTCTTCACCTACTGTATCCTTGCAGTGGTCTGTGAACACGAGGTTTCAGAGTGTTCAGTCTGTAGTGGAAAAGTCTACCCAGACAGAACTCAGCCGCCTCCAACCGCCCGGTTCTATTCACTTTACTGAGTCATCGACCGCAACAGCTTGAAAGTCTTTATGGTTTTACCGGGCAACATTTTTGTCAAATGAAATTCCAGGTAGAACACCGACATACTTCACTAGACCCTTGCTCTGCACGGGACCACAGGGAGGGGTCCTGCTTTACTAAGCTCTCACCCTCTCTGCCCAGTAGTCCCTTGGCTTCATGGAGTCTCCCAGCTGAAAAACAAATGTGGCAAAAAGGTGCCCCCCCTCCCAAAAAAAGAAAAGAAACCGTGGTCCCTGACTGGTGTGGCTCGGTTGGGCATCATTCCACAAAGCAAAAGGTCACCGGTCCAATCCTCAGTCAGGGCACATGCCTGAACTGCAGGTTTGGTCCCCAGTCAGGGCACGTATGAGAGGCAACCAATTGATGTTTCTCTCTCACATCGGTGTTTCTCTCCCTCTCTTTCTCCCTCCCTCCCCCTCTCTCTAAAAAATAAATAAATAAAATCTTCTAAAAAAAAAAAGGCCTTGGAAATTTCTGTCAGAATTTTCACTCAGCGAACAAATGGTAAAACTTAGGTCCCCCCGAATTAAGTGGGGAACCTGGGGACCCTTAGTTCATCTGCTAAGCTTTCTGAGCTGAACTAAATGCTTTCCATGGGGTCCCATAAATATCACTGCTCACTAAAGAGGAATGAACGAAAGCCAGCCTCCTGCTGCAGCCACGTCCGGATTTCTGAGCCATTTGAATAACACGGAAGGGAGAAAGCGAGTTCGGCTAGCATTCAGTCAGTCTTCCGGTCCCAAGGGCAAGGCAAGCTGGTTCGTTTAGACCCCCTAATCATGCACTTTCTCTTCATCAGGAGGAGGAAGCAATTTATGCTGTTGGATAGGTATGATAGAAGGCCAAATAGATGAACTCCCCGAATACGCTATTCTGGTTAATGTTCCTATTCTTAAGGACTAATGAGAACACTCTTGTTTTTGAAGAATTTTCTAAAAGCATTCCTGTCTAATTAAGTAGAGTACACTGAATATACTTTTTTTTTTTTTAAAGAATGCAAGGTTCTTCCGTGAGTGGGTCACCTGTCTAGTGTTCAGTTCTCTTCACAAACTAAGTAAAATGCAGACAATCTAGGAAACGAGGCTATTCATATGAAAACTGCAGGACACGCCATGGAATGTTTCCCGCCCCCCCACCCTTTAAGTAAACCTCTGATAGCTACTGCTTTTGGCTTTCTTCTAAAAGTAGAGTGTAGACATCCTTTCCAGTTAAATCAATGTTGGTTAGGTGAGTCCCAGGTAACTGAGTTTTCACTTGACACTGTCACCCAGGGAACCGCTAGCATCCTCTTTAACCTCGTCCTCATACTTCTCTACTGGGCAGCCGGGGGCTTTTTATTCTCCGAAACATGCACCCCGGACAAGAGAAGTGAGTATATTTTTAATAAACATGGCCCAAGGAGAATGGCTTAATTTAGTTCTCCTTATTCTCGGTTCCCTCGCAGTCCACTTGAAAGACACAGCTGCTGGCTTTGTGTGCGCACAAGACCGCTCTCCTCACAGACAGGCTCCAGTGGATGGGGTGCTCTCTTTGTTGTGGTAACAATGTTTGTGCATCTGCACTGAGCTGTTCTGCAGGTCCGAGTCGTCCCCGCACAATTGGAATTCATCGCGGCCAGTAAACATCACAGAACTCAGCGAGCGATGCCTGCTTTGTTTTTCACGCAAGCAGGGCTGGTCACTCCATTCTGATGGGCGCCCGTCCTGGGGCTGCGGCTCCGTGGCCAGCCATGAGCCAGGCAGAGTGGATGTGGTCTCTGGGGCCCCAGTCGTCCCCAACAGCACCACCTCCACACACTCCATTCCTTGACTCATCGATCACAGAAAATTCACCCAGACCTGGGAAATTGGGTCGCATCAAAGCCAAGCCCAGACGTTTCAGAAATATTTGGATTGTCTGTCGGAGAACGAATTAAAGATCTGGGTGCGCCGGGTGCAGCTCCCACTTGGAACCGGGGAAACAAAGATGCTACCAGGGTTTGTTCTAGCTCTTAGGCAGCCAGGTGATAGATGGGTTAATAAATGCACCTGCTGCTGCTGTTACTGTTGTTACTGTCGGTGCCATCTTCTTGATTTGCTCTGGGCCCGGACCTAAATCTAGAGGTTGAGGCAAAATGAAGGTGGTATTGCCCAGTGGTTAAACATGTGGCTACTGAAGCCAGAGGGCCTAGGTCGGAACGCCGGCCCCTTGGATACAGTTTTGGTGATCATGAGCTAGCTACTTAAGAACCCTCTGCTTCTGTTTCCTCACTGGAAAAACAAGGTCAAAATAATAAGGCCAAAAATAATGTCTACCTCTTAGGGTTATTACGGAAATTAAGTGAGTTAATACCTGTAGAGCACTTAGAACAGAATGTGGCACCTGGTAAGCACTAGGTAAGTATCTGATTAAGAAATACATCCAAATACAATCCCCTAGTGACTACACAGGCTCACCCTGAAGGACCACAACAAAAGTACAGGTGGAAGAGGCAAGTCTTGGAGGACTGACTCAACAATGCCAGATGGCAAAACCCTTGGTGTGGACAGTGAGCCGCCACACGGCATGGCTGTGGCCATGGGTCATCCTGGAAGGGACCAACCACGTACATCCCGTATTTCCTACTCAGGCCTAAGGACAGGAATGTGTCTGGTCATACACCAGTTTTTGCCGAACCTTGAACTTGTACTTTGTGAGCGAAATGCAAAGAGGGTGACTGCGTGCTCCTTTCTGCGAGGCCATCACAAACTGTGCTTCCAATAGTGTGCAAACGTGCTTCAAGAAAAAGTCCCAGTGAAAAGCAAAGGGATTCACATCATGAGCAAAACAAAGCAGGGTTTTATAAAAGGGCAAATGGATCAAACTGGCCAGGGCGACATTTTCTGCAAAGGATTCAGTTATTTTTGTCCTTCATTCTTCCTACCTTCCTTTTGCTTTGTTTTCTTTCTTCCTTTCCTTTCCTTCCTTCCTTCCCTGCTGGCTTCCTTCTTTTCTTAAAAAAATCATAAACAGCATTGTCATTTCCAAGCTCAAGTACCATCGTATGAATGCAACCATGAGAAGGGTGGGGTATGTCAGAGAAGCCCACCCCAAATCCTTTTCATTTTAGTCGTCATTCATTCATTCAGTCATCGCTACTGAGCACCTACTTTGTGCTAGGCACTGCTCCAGTCACTACACTACGGGAATGAACAAGACAGGCAAACACACTTGTCTCCTGCCACACTGGTCCCCATCGTGGTAGAAGAGATGGACTGGTGCCTATGGCTGGAGACTGGCCAATTTCTCCCAAAATAATCTTTAGATGTTTCAATCGTGTTTGAAAGACAGGCCCACATGTTGCTTTGCTAGGTGTCCCTCAAGAGCCGCATCAGCAGGCAAAGGGAGAGAGGTCAAAGCGCTCTCTCTAAGGGACCCAGGTACTATATATAAGTACGTCCTTTCGTGCCCTGCAGTAGTTGGGATGCTGTCTCCTCAACCCAAACAGGGGTGTCAGAGACAATGAGCCAGGAGCAGGCTCCTCGGGCAGCACAGGCAATTGAGGAAGACAGAGCTCAGTGTCCCCTTACCCCCCAGGGACAGGGCAAGTGGTGCGAAGTCTGCTCCCAGCTCCCTAACCTCGCTGGCCCAGCTGGTCGCTCTGCGAGGCGAGAACAAGGTGAGCTCTCATTTGGGGGCAGTGGCACAATCTGTAACAGAATTCTCAGAGCCAAAAGGGGGAGAGTTTCTGGATTCTAAAAACTCGTAGAAATCCAAAAGAAAAGAAAATATGAAGAAGGGAAATTAGCAGGAGCCCTGAGAGGCATTAAACAGGGCATGCAAAGCAGCCTCGAGTCAAGCATCGCCAATCAGCAGAAATGGCGGCCGGCTAATCCCAATCGATGAAACAGGCTTGGAAATTACAGAACGTTTTAAAGGAAATGCATTTTTACTGCTTCCTGAGCCATTGCAGGATTACAAAACAAAACAAAACACCTGATCTTTGGAGAGCTACTTTACTGACCAGATAAGAATGATTTGTAATTAGCAGGCCAATTGTCTATGGAGGAGTGCTTGGAAGAAAAATCTGTCCTTCCAAGTGCTGTCTGTGCCCTGCACAATCCCTGCAGTCTTGTCTGAGCTCTTAATCTGGTCCTCACAGCTTTTTATCAGAGAGAGAAAAGGAAAAAAGCTTTGTCCAGGTCCAATCTAGAGAAGCTTTGATTTTACGGTGTCCGAGCTGATGCAGTTACAGCAGGACAAGTTCAAGAAGGAGACTGGAGGGAGAGAGGATGGGAACATACTCTCCAGAAGAATCAAAAGAAGGACAGATGGCGAGAGAAGCGGCGGTGGACAAAGACACCAAAAGGAACAAGGAGAAACATTTTAATGATATGACTTGAGAGAGAAAGTGACAGATCCTCTGCTGAAGCCTCGCCCAATTCTCTTCGCAAATGCTTGGGGGTGGGGAGGAGGGGCTGGCATGCGGGGTGGGTGAGATCTGGCCGCTGATTATCTGAGAAGAGAAACGCTGTGTGCTTTCCCATAGTGTAAAGAGCCTTCCAAGCCGAGGGGACAGCATTCCCGGGAAAGTTCAGGCAAATTTCTCAGGACGCAGTAAAGAGTCAAAAGGCCAACTGCTAGTCCAACAGGGAGACTGGAGTCCAGTTCTTCTGCACATTCTAGAGCAGCTTGGTGTCTGGGCGGGGCCTCAAGCCCTGTCATCTCAGGGAGGTGGGTTAACGTGACCCTGTCGTGGTCAGCAAAGCTGCCCAGACATCAGCGTTCCCTACTGATGGGATCTGAGGCTGATCCTAGGACTGCGGAAGAAAAGCTGCTCTGGCAACTTCTTTGCTATTATGGGTTCAGCCCCCGCCCTGTCGACCTGTATTCCCAGGAGCTCCGAAGGCTCTGTCACACACTCCCAGATGTCACTCAGAATGGAACAGCCACACCTCCTGCCCAGACACTCCCTCTCGGGGTCCAGATCCCTCCTCCTTGGAGCAGCAGAACCCAGAGAAGAGCAAAGAGGTGACTATGGATGGAAAGCATACCTCCCAGAAGAGGACATTTGGCTAAGGCAACCACAAATATGTCCAGAGGACAGATGTCCCAAGTAATGAGACTTTAATGCCGGAGCTAATGGGAACAGTACACGAGACCAAATGCCAAAAAAACAAGGAATAATGAGAGTGTTTGGGAAGGCTGCAGAAAGCAGCGACTCTTCTCCGAAACGCCACCGGGGAGCAGGGCCAAGGCTGTAGCCACGGAGGCTGGTCGGAACTCAGCCTCCAGGAGTCTCAGGATGGGGACAGTCGCTCTCCACCAGGAGGATGCAGGGTTCTGCTGCCCTCCAACTAGGAAGGGAGTGAGCCAGGGCTGGGGCTGAAAACGGTGCCCGGGAGCCCGCATTCCCGAGAAAGGCCAGAGAAACGGTTCCCACAGCCACCTCAGCTGGATCAGCTCCCTGGTCAGGGCCCCCTGACTTGGAGCTGCGGGCCGGGCGTGGAACCTGGGCATCTCTGGGTGTGACAACCAGAGCTTGAGAGTGGGGCCCAGGGCTCGCAGGGCTGCCCAGCATGCCTTCCTTTTCGCGTGCCTTTCAGGACAGAGGGCTTGAGGGCACGAGAAACAGAGCAAGGAACTGGGAAGCAGGGCAAAGAGAATCAAGACAGGAAAAGAATGGAGCTAGAGCGGGGACGAAGTCAGCTGGCTGAAATTCTGTTGTCCTGGGCGCCCAGTGCTGGATGTTATAAATGGGGTGGCGGTGGGGGGAGCGTGATAAATGGAGCTGTTTGTGAGCTGTACATCTCAGTAATAAAACTGGCAACGGCCCAAAGTCCACCCTCCCCCCGCCCTTTCAGTTTTCTCTAGCTCCCCTATTACTCTCAGGAGCTAGGACTCATCCAGAACTGCCCCGGGGTTCCTTCCATACTGTAAAAGGTTTTATGTTTGGGGATTTTTTTTTCCTCAATCGCAATCAGGGTGTTTCATTTTGGTTTTGGTTTTTCCATTTTCTTTGTATTGCTTTCCCTATCATCAGCCAATATCATCCATTCCTGAAAAAGAACCCTTATGCCACCCGGGGCTCCTTCGTGCCCGGCATGCAATGTAAGTGAGGGTCATCGGCCCAGTTCTGAAGTACCTCATCAGTGGACCATTTATCTTCCCATCCCTTACAGTGACAGCCTGTCCCAGGGCATGAGCAGGTGGGTCTTTGCTTTCTCAAGTAACCTGAGTATCACTGACGATTTACATCCAGGAAGATGAGAGCCAGCTGCCCTACTGGCCCCCAGAGGAAATGGAGACCAGCAACGTACTTGCTGTATGATCTTAAACAAGTCACTGAGCCTCTTTGAGTTGACTCCCTCATCTGTTAAACGAGAACCTATACTCAGAGGGCGAGGAGAGGGTGCGGTAAGACACCACCCATCGAGTGCTTAGCAGGGTGCTGGGTATGGAGCAAGCCTTGGAGAACGGGAGCCCTTCTAAGTGCTTCCCTCCCCGCTTCGTCCACGTGACTCGGGTCCTCATCTAACTGAGGTCTCAAGTCCTCCTCAATGCTGCCTTCCTGGGGTGGCAGGGTGATGAGGCTGTGTAAGCTTCTGGGGGACAGGCCCCCCTCTTCCTGACACCTAAGCAGAGAGACAAGGGGGATCCCCAGTCACAGAGCAGCACTGACTCTTCCCAGCATGACCGAGAGTGCCGTTCAGGGACTGAGCAGGGCCAGAGACTCTGCCCCAGCCCACGCAGTGGCAGCGACACCAATGCCCAGCGCCACCCACCCCCACCCCGCTAACTCCTGGCGAAGAGGGAGGCAGGCCGTCCCACCCACAGCGGCACAGTTCCTGCCCCAGCTGCAGAGAGGAACGAGAACAGCTGCACCTGGAGGCCCCAAGTCGCCTGCCCTCAAACTCAGCCCACTCCACCCCTGCCCCCACTGCCACGATCAGTCTCATCAAATGAATAAAACTTCGGGAGGGCCTGGGGAGGTGCGACCCGTGCACTACCGGCAGTGCCCCCGGGAGCCATCTTCCCGTATTTGCCAACATTTTTGCTTCATCGATGGCTGCCTGGCCCAAGTGGTGACCTCATCTGAATGCCAAATTGCAGAGGTGATGGCATTTAGATGGACAGAAGGGGGAGCACAGAGAATGCCCGGCTCTGACCCTGCACCTGACCACAGGCATCCCCGAGAAATCAGGTCCCTTTACCCTTAGAATCAAATTAGGAATCTAAATCGAGCTCTCTGTCTATGGTCTCATGCAGAAATGTGGGACATTCTCTCTTTTTGTTCCCCACCCTTTCTGGGCAGTTATTTGAGCTGTTTTCTGCACATTCATCTCTTTTCTGTTCCCCTTTCCCAACGTCTCCACTGTCTGCCCTGACACAGTGATGTCCTTCAGGCCAGTCAGTAGTTACGCGACCACGTGAGAAGCGGCCCCTCCAAGTGGTCATCACGGAGAGCCGGGCGGGCCCTGGTCTGCAGGGCTGCCGTTCATTACAGGAATGCCTCCTCTGGGCACCTTCCCCTGGAGACAGCTGACGCGGCTCCTGGGAGAGCAGGTCTCATTACTGGAGGCACTCTTTATTTCTGATGAATAACCAGCCGATCACCTATTTCATTCATCGGCCTCAGCCCCATGACTTATTGCTGCTTACAAGAATCAAATCTACCCTGAGAGGATAAAAATATGCTACCATTACACAGAGTCACAATGACGTGCCATGGGCTCTGAAAGCACTTCCAGGGGAGGAATGGTGGCAACAATTTCTGGGGAGGAATCAGTATGCAGCCTCCCAAGGTGACTGCTCGGAAGAAAGACACATTAGGATACGTATGCCCTGGTTCTTTCAAAGGGAGGACCAGGCTCATTGCAGGCAAAGGCCTCAGAATGCATGCCACGGGGATTAATTTCATGTAACGACTGGACCCAAATGTCCAGCTTCATTAGCCATCCTGCCAGAAGCTTCTCTGGACTCCTCGCCTTGTATTCGTCTGGGCCCTGAGCTGTCCTGGCCCGGAGCTGAGAAAGGGCAGGACTGGCCCAGGTGGATGCGTGTCCGGGGCTCACAATGCTGTCTTAGATACGTAGGGGCCCTCCTGGAGGACAAACCTGAAATCACCCACACACAGGCCCACAGGATGCCTGGAAGTGCTTGGTGCCTGAAAAGCTGAAACTCAGTGATCTGGTGGGTCTCAGCATTCTCGCCCATCTCTGGGAGATTGAGAGAGAGAAAGAGAGAGAGAGAGAGAGCGCATTTACAACCCCAATTTTAATTAAGATTCCTGCCCACAGTTTTATTCAGCGACCCGCTGCCCGGGTTCACAACTCTTCGGCTTATGCCGTGTCTTCCTTCTTCAATGGTCTGTATTACTCAGATTTGATGATGCTTAGATTGGGCTATTGCCCTTTTAAAAAGATAACTAGAAAAAGTGCAAAAAGAACCAGGGAAGATGAACAGAAATCATTTGAGTGGATATAAAACCTGAATGAGGAAAGGCTTAAAAATGTAGGGAAGAAAGCTGTCACTCACATCGCTAATCTGCAAGTTATTTCATGATGACTAAGAATTATGTACGTGAAGTAAAGCAGAAAAGGTTTTCACGGGGCAAGATGAGGCTGAGCAGTACCGTGGGAGGGACGCTGGCCCCTGGCTTCCAGGCCACACGCTCACTCACCACAAGCTGGGAAACCTTGGCATTAGAATCCAGCCTCTCCATACTTTGGCTGTCTCGCTTATAAAATTAGGAAGCTAGGTTAAGTGACTTAACTACAATAAAAATTGTATGCTCCTATGTTCATAGCAGCATTATTTACAATAGCCAAGATCTGGAAGAGCCCATATGCCCATCAGGAGATGAGTGGATAAAAAAGATGTGGTCCATTTACACAATGAAATACTACGTGGCTATAAAAAAAGAAGGAAACGTTACCCTCTGAGACAGTATGGATGAACCTGGAGACTATTATGCCAAGCGAAATAAGCCAGTCAGAGACAGACAAGTACCACGTGATCTCAATCATATGCAGAATCTAATGAACAAAATAAACTGATGAACAAAATAAAACCAGGGGCATGGACACACTCAGCGGACCGATGGATCTCAGAGGGGAGGGAGGCGGGCGTGGGCTAGAAGAAGTTAGCCAAAGAACACACACGCATGTAAGCGTAGCCCAGGGACACAGACTATGATGTGGTGAAAGCCAAAGGAGGGGGGCTGGGTGGAGGGGGACAGCGGGGGAGGAGGGGGGGAAAATCTGTCATGATGTCGAAAATAAAAAATAAAATCCTATGATTCCGTAACGGACGACAAGAGAAGAGCACCCCTTTGCCTTTTCAGAACATTCTGTTTTTACTTCTAGAGAAGACGAGAAAAGGAATAAGAGTAACAATAACATACGGGGTTAGCAATGTGTCCTGAATGGCTCTGAAATAAGCCTGCTCTTGAGGGACCGAGACCCTCTGAGGATTCGCTGGTCCACGCGTCCGCCCACCCTTCTTCCCTCTCTGCAGTATCCGCAAAAGGAGATGCTAGACCTGCGAGGTCGTGCAAACGTGACTCGGGGAAAAAGAATGGCTTAGAGCTTCCCAAGACAGAAAAAAGAGGGAAAAATCACTGCAGAAGGCATTTTAAAAGTGAATTTAACCTAGTCCCTAATATAGTCGGCCAGAGTCCCTGTCCCCATCACCAGTCTCTTACACCCGAAAGTTCAAACTACAACTTTGTGGTTCCCCAAGATATATACTGTCAATGGATATAACAGAAATTGTAAGACGCTTGAAATTATGGAGCACTTGCATTCACCATAATTTTAAAAACAGGTCATCCAAAACTCAGGACGGGGGGAGTGTGGCAGGGAAGAAGTGAGGTGACAGCCAGTAGCCGGTGGCAGGGCGTTAGTTCCAACAAGTGGCCAAGGTTCTCGCCAACTACAGAAAAGAAGCCAGAAAGTTAAGATGTAAAGGCAATCCTGCCAGGCCCGGAGAATCGGGCAGTGAAACTAGAGGAACGAAGTTTCTTCTGGTTTCTTCTGGTGCAGTTCCTTCTTTTCCGGATCCATGGCTATGTCTGGCTGGGGCCAGGGAATTAAGCGCTTTCAATCGGCTCACTTTTTCAGCTGTCTTAACTGCTGCTTCCTGCACAATTGATCTGAATCGACTGCACAGTCAATCTGATCTTTCGTTGCAAGAGATTCAAAAGAATGCATTCGACTTTTTCTCTGCCTGTGCCTTGGTAGCCTAGAACTGTGGGTAACCTCTTGGTATCTTAGCAGCAGGTTCCTTCAAATGCACGTGTTCTGCGCCTGGGTCAGGGAACGAGCGGCAAAGGTGCACGCTCTCTGGGCACGCGGTCGGGTGGGAGAGGACATGAAGACAGCAAGTAACGTGCCAGGGAGAACTGCCACGGCCAGGAATTTTTGAAAAGTACTTGCATGGCTGACCTGCTGAATCAAGATTGAACCCTGAGAGCCTCACATGTCCAAGGTAACACATATCCACTTTACAGTTTGGAACATATCTTGCCCACAGTATGTGAGCAGGGCACCTCTGTTGAGCGAACACGCATGCATGTAGCTGCGGTTGTGTCAAAGAGAAAGTGAGGGCAGCATCTGCGCAACACCATCCACGTCTCACCTGACTGCCTTCCTCCCTTTAACTCAGTTGCTACTTTCTGTTTTCCTGGTGTCCCTCCCTAACCAACCCTCCATCAGCCTTCTTAAATTTTCCACAATTTCACTGCTTTCCCTACATGTTTTTTGTTTTGGGGGGTTTTGGGGTTTTGGGGGGATTTTGGGTCTTTTGTTTTTGTTTTTGTTTTTTACTGAAATGGAAAACATGTAAGACAAAGACCTTCAGTCCAAGGCAAGATGGTTTTGTTCTTCCTTCCAACTGCTATATTTGAAACAACAACAACAATAACAAAAAAAAAAACAGTTGACTCTCTGTTTAGAGCAATTCATTCTAATGAACCCACGGTGCTTCTAAAAAATGGAGTGTTTGGAGTGATTTGACAATTCATTGCCCAAGAATCCAAGAAGAGAACTCACTAAATCAGTCAGCAAAGTGGTCCTGTGGTTATGTAGTCTGTGAGGAGAAAACAGAGCTTTGGATTTGTAATTACCTTCTAGAGGAAGAAAAAGTGGAACAAAAGTGCTCCCTGATTCCTCTAGAAACAAGCAGAGGAAGCCAAAGATGAAGGACCCTTCTGCCGACTCTAGGGGTCACCTCTTAACACTTTCCTTTTTGCCTAAAACCATCTACCTACTCAGGTTTTTTTCTCCACAGCCCTGAGCATGTCCACCCCCACCCCGCAATTCCTCCATCCCTCCATCACTGTGCAGGACAGCTCCGACCTCACCAACAGCATCTAAAGCATCTTAACAGCTTCCTGACCCATCTGTTAATCAGCCATTTTTTAAAAATCCACACGGTCCCTCCCTCAGAATGATTCTCATCTCCAAGACACTCATGAATCTACTCTGGGTGAGAAGGGGGTAACGTGTTTGAATGTGAGACAACTCCTATGGAACTGAAAGTCAAAAGGAAGCCAGGTTCCTGGGGCACTTCCTGGGCAGAACCCCTGCCCTAGGAAAACATCAACAGCCCCTCTCTGAACACACAGCCCCAGGGAACCACTGCAGAAGCTGCTCCTAAAACACTGAAATCAGTGGATGCCTGGCCGGGTTGCTCAGTGGGTTACAGCGTTGTCTCTGCTACACCAACGTTGCAGGTACAATCCCTGGTCAGGGCTCATACAAGCACTCAGTGAATGCATAAATAAGTGGAACAATAAAATCCGCCCCTCCTCTTTCCCCGCTCCTGCCTTCCCTTCCCTCCCCCCTCTCTCAAATCAATAATTTTTTTTTTAAAGGCTTTAAAATCAGTGGATGCCTGCAGCCCAGCAGCTTGAGCCTCGGCCTGAATGGGTGAAAAGGAGAAAGTGAGGCAGGGACCCTGGTGGGAAGACGGGTTTTAACGGGAAAGACCGTCCCCGCTGTGTTTCTCTGGACGTGGCTCTCCAGGTCCAGAGCAGGGGTTCCTCTGCCCGTCTCTGTCTCCACCTTGCTCGGTGTGACTGCGCTGATCTGTTAGAATCACCAGAGAGCTGCTACAGGGTCCGGCAGAAGTAAGGCCTGCTTGAGTGTGGTTGTTAAGGTAATGATATGGGTGTAATAATTTATAGTTGTCATTTGAACATTTCACCTAAAATGTCACACAGCACACTTGAGTGTGACATTGTTATGTTACAGAATTACATGCTTACGGTTTTGAAATAAAAGTGTTGGTAATAAAAAGGGGTGTTATTTGTGCCGGACTCTGTAGTTTTCCCCTACAGACACTGACTTCTCCCATGGAAGCAGGATGGCAACATCTAATCACTTCTGGAAAAGTCTAAATCAGTTCTTTCCTGAAGGGACAAGAGAAGAGAACAGAAGCCCTGACATCTAAAGAGTGTGTGGGCATGCCCACGCTGGGGGCGGGCGGGCAGGGGGTCGGCGCGCTGGTCAGCCTGGGAGCCCAGAAGGAGGCAGATGGTTGATCCTGGAGCAGCCTCCTTCTTTTCACCCCTGCGAACACTCCCACCAATATCCCTTTCCGTGAGGCCGGTCTCATCACTGAGCCCCGGCTTGCCCAGCCACCATCTTCACAGAGAATCACACAGGAATAAGCTTCTCGCCTTTTCACAAAGGAACCGTCTTTGCCGAAGTATTTCAAGGACTACGTAACCAAGGGCACGCCCCTCTTTCCCCACTGCCCTCTGAAGAGCACACTTTCTCTCTTATCCTCCATTCTCCTTAGGGAAAACTCCTTATGGTGCAAACATTTACCTCTTTCTCCATCACTCTCTCCTTTTCCCTACCCTAGGTCCCCAACAAGGCATTCTGCACATACCGCTCCCCAAAATAGCAAGCAGTGACCTGTGAGGTGTGACCAAAGTGAGATGGGCGTGGGAACCTGCACCCCCCTGAGTCAGTGAGCAGCTCCCTGAAATGTGCACACTCACCCTGACACGCCTGGGAGGAGGTTGCCACGAGATGCTGTGCGCCGGACTTAGCCAAAACTAAAAAATAAGTTGCCCCCACCTGCCCAAGGTCACTCGTGGAGCGTCCTAGATGGCTCTTTCATGCTTTGTCTCCCTCCCCCAGCCCCGGCACAGAGATGGGCATTGTCCCCTACCCGACAAGCACCAACATGATGGTTTCCAAAGCACTGATCAGGCGCGACTGCAGCTGCTGGAGAGGTGCTGTGAACTGAATAAAATCAGGAGTTGAATTTGAGGGAGAAACATCCCATATTTATATAATGGTCTGAAGGCTGAAATTCATCCCCACTCCCATAGTTGCCTCTCTTCCCTGACCCCAGGGAGAAGCTGCCCCCAGTGGCATCACCACTGAGCCATACAGCCACACACCCTGGCTTGGGGCGGGGAGATCAGTGGAGTAGGGAGCAAAGAAAACACCAACAGGGACCGTGACATCTCCAGGGTCACAAGCCAGTAGACTCCAGGCCAAGGCCCGCACCCAAACGCCATCAGCACCCTTCTGGGTGATGATGAATAAACTCGGCAGGGGGTGACAAGGGCAGGGCAGGGGCAACTCTCTCTGAGGGAACAGAGAACAAGGGCTCAAAGAGAGGTTTGTGGGAATCAACTAGAAGGCCACAGCCAGAGTGGACGGTGTGATGATAAGAAGCCAGGACCGCAAGGTAAAAGGAGACAACCCTCTGGGGCTGAAAGCAGAGGCCGACGGGTGATAAGGACCAGGTACATCTGCCTGCCCACGGGCAGTTCCTTCCCTGCTTCCAAGGTGAGCAAACAATCCTTCGTCAGACAAGACCCAAAGGAGGGAATGTCTTGTCCTTACTTTGCTGTCCATCTCACCTGCCTTCTGCATTTGAGAACCTGCCCTGACCACAGATCATTTGTCACAATCCCCCCCATCAGTTCCCGGGACTAGTCCAGTCAGTCACAGACATACTACCTGAGAAAAAGGATGGGACTGGAATGGAGGGCAGTGGCCCCTTAGTGTGACAAATGAGGGTCATGAACGGGACTCCTGGAAGCCATCCTGAGTTTGTCGGTATTGAAGTGCCCACACTTCGAGGATTTGACTCAATCAGACCTGCCAGGGAGTATCATCTTTTCGCAACATCCCCAGTATCACGGGAGGGAAAAATTATGCCCAGAAATTTCTATCTGCCTCTCTTCATCAAGGTATAGGTGATTAACCTCCACAGCAGTGAGGGAAGAAGGTTTCCAGGAGAAAGTGATGGCAAGTGGAGTGCAGAGATGAGCTGAAGGTCTGTGGCTCAGGGTAGGGGGCTGCTAGGTAAACTCTGAAGCAGGGCTGGTCTGAGAGGTGGTCTTGGTTACTAGGGAGGTGCACACCTCGTGTGTCAGAAATGGAGGGATTCCCTAGGGCAGCGTTTGTTCCCTGAAAGGACTCTGTTGAACCACGTCCAGTCATTCATCATCACAAGGGGACTGGAAGCAAAGCTAAGTCTACATCCCCTAGGTGCTGGGCTCCTCGAGTTGTGAAAAAGGGCCAGTTACCTGTTCTCTGGGCTTTGGGTGGGAGGCAGTCGGGGTGAAACCATGGACTACCTACCATATTTTGAGCCCTTGACATAAGTTTTGGTAGGAGGCAGCCCCCACCGCCTCCCTAATTTAAGGAGTGAAAGATGCCCAGCAGGTTTAGCACAGCAAGAAGTGTTAACTCAGAGAGTTCTGCTACAGGGTTTAAAGAACAAGTCCTCTGGGCTCAGCAAGGAAGATAAGCAGCCCACTGGGCAGGATGTGTGGAGACGCCATCTGCCCTTGGTCAACGTGGAAAAGATAAATCTTTATTCCTTCTTCCCCCGGGAGGCATCCTTTGTATAGCGCTCCCATCTCTAACACCATCCGGTTTACACTAAATCACTTGGTATTCTTTTCAGTAAGGTTCCAACATCAGTCAATTTCCTTTATTGAAGATGATGCTACAGTTTGACTCAGAAAACCAAATGTATTAGGAGCCTCCACCAAAGTACCCACATGCCATAAAAACTAAACCCTGGGCCCCCATCCGGGAATACAGAATTTGTAAAATTCTTATACTCAAACTTCATGGACCCCACCGATCTTTACTTTAGAAATCCCCCTACCACCCCAAGCACGTGTTCCCAGTTCTGAAATGGAGAAGGGGACAAGAGGCGCGCTGACTGTATTGCATGTCAGAGAAGCAAAGGTGAAACTGACTTTAGAGAGTCAGGAGAGTCGTGGTGATGCTGAGAGCGAGGAGGGCAAGGCGAGCGTGTTAAGAAGGGGGAGGCTACGGGAGCCTGGGGGCTCTCACCTGTGGATGTTCATCTCCCGCGGAGGGCGGTGGGCCTTGTCATAGGAGACCTTGGCGAAGACGCCGGCCACGATGACGAAGGCGATCACCCCGCAGGTGATGTAGACGGTGAAGTTGGTCTTGTCCTTCTCCGGGTCGTACTTGTTCTCGGGCCCCGGCGACACCACCTTGGTGCTGGGCGTCTGTACCCACACCGGGCTCTGGTAGTTGTTGCACTGGCGCTGATCCAGCTTCTCATGGCGCTTCTTGCAGCAGAAGCGGTAGTAGCAGGTGCCGCAGCAGTACAGGTAGCCGCTCTCGCTGTTGTTACACGCGAACTCCTTGTCGTACTGGCCGCTCACGTCGTAGTAGCCCCAGCACGTCTCGTAGGTGACGGCCGCGCTGGCAGCCGCCACCGCCGCGGCGGACTGTTCCTGCCGGCTCCCCGCCTCCGGGACACCGGGCGCCCGGGCGGTGCCGTTCAGCTCGCGGCCGCCCCGGGCCAGGGCGCCCCCGGGACGCCGGCCCCCGACGGCAGCTGCGCCGGCGCTCAGGGTCCGGTTGGCGGTGCGGCCGCGGGCGCCGCGGGCGCCGGGCAGCAATTCCAGGGACTCCAGCGAGAGCAGCAGCAGCAGCAGGAGGCGCCGCGGCGCCATGGCGGGGCCGGGCGGGAGGGCGCGGGTTAGCTTCCGCGGCAGGCCGCTCCCCCGGCCGGCGGGCTCCGAGGGCGGCCGCGCGGGCCGGGCTGGCGGCGCGAGGCGGTCAGTGGCACCGGGGCGACGGCGCCATCGAGGCGCGAGCGGTGGCAGCGGCGACGGGGGCGCGCCGTGCGCACAGACCGGCCCGGCGCGGGCTGCTCTGCTCCTCTCACGCTGCGCGCCGGCTCCGCGCTCCCCCTGCGGGCTCGGCGCGCCTCCCGGGCAGCCCCATCCCCCGCCGGCAGCGGCACGGCCCGGCGCTCGGCTCGGCTCAGGCAGGACCCGAAGCGCAGCTCCGGGAGGCGGCGGCGGCGTGGTCCCGTCCGGGCGGGTCCTGCGGGACAAGAAAGGGAGCCGGTCACGGGGTGGAGCGACCGGTGCTCTGGAGGCGGGAGGCGAGCGGCGAGCGGGGAGGGAGCGCGCAGTCCTCGAGGAGCGAGGCTCAGGGCCAGGAAGGGTGCAGAGCCCGCTCGCGAGACGGGGCCCCGCGGCCCGGCGCGCTGGCCACCGAGGGCGCACGAGCTGCCCCTCCGGGCGCTGCTCGGCCGCCCGAGCCCCAGACCGCCCGCCCCTCAGCGCGCTCCCGCCGCAGGCTGGCTCTCTGGGACGGAACCGGCTGCGGCTGGGGTCAGGTGGCGGGTTCGCGGAGCGCGGCGACTGGACCTCACTCACTCACCATGCCCGGCTGCGACTGCAGAGGCGGCGGCCAGGCGGGAGCGCAGCGGCCGCAGCGAGCGACTCGGAATCCACCGGCTCGCCGACTGCTCTGGTGCCGGAGCGTATGCGAGAGGAGCGAAGGCACACGCACTCACACTCCCGCACACACGGGAGCGCCGCGAGGGGAGGGGGTGGGGGAGGGCAGCCGCTCACTGCCGCCCACGTTTACACGCGCGGGCGCCCGGGGGGGTGGGGGAGCTCCTCTTGGCTTCTTCCCCCTCGCGGCACTTGAAGCTCCGCGTCACCAAAGCCCAGGACACCCGTTAATCAACAAGGCGAACCAGGCAGGCAAAGAGGGAACTGGGAGTAGGGCGGGAGTGTACCCTCTGTGACAGGCCCGCGGAGGACCGACCGAACCTCCCGTGCCTCTGCCGGGTCCAGCCCCTGGCGGCGGGTCCCACCCTACCGGCCGTGCGCTGCCCGAGCGGGAGTTGGGGTTTCTGCAAGCCTTTGCCTCTCCCTAGTGGCGACGATTGCTGCGGAGAGATGAGGTCAAACCCATTGCTACAGGTTCCTAAACTGAGACCAGGGGTCAGGTGGCTTGTACGAGTTATGGAGATACCAGTGA
Source organism: Mormoops blainvillei (assembly GCA_004026545.1). Taxonomy (NCBI): domain Eukaryota; kingdom Metazoa; phylum Chordata; class Mammalia; order Chiroptera; family Mormoopidae; genus Mormoops; species Mormoops blainvillei. The sequence goes on from PVJD01003916.1 coordinate 27,511, forward strand.
GCAGGGCCTACACTCCCTTCCCCTTGGGTTCTCTACTTCCCGCCCCGCCTCCAGCATGCACACAAGCACTAGACAGCCCAACGCTTGGGTGACACCTCTTGTTCCCTCTTCCCAGGACTTTTCCCGGAGCATTGGGACAGAATTAGAAAAGCTGTCCGGGCTGCTAAGACTCAGCATTGAAATCCCTCTGCTGTAGCCGGCACGGATTGGGGAGAGGGGTGGGGGGGTGCAGAAGGTGGGGGTTTTTCTCTATGGTTGCAGATCTGGTCCGTAGGACGAGGCCCTGGCCTAACTCTCAAAGGCATGAGGCCATCCCAAGAGAGAGTCACAGTCATCCTCTTTGGCGTGTGTTGGTGGAGGAGGTGGGGGAAATAACGAAAAGTAGTGACCACTGTCCAGATCCTGCCCGCCTGCCCCGGCCTTGTGTGCAAGGCCCAGAGGTTTAGGCTGAAGGCAGAGAGCAGGTTGGGAGAGTGTGGGGGTTAGAGATTGCCCTCAAGGCTGTCTGCTCAGTCTTGTTCATTTGTGACCCCAACCAAGGATTTCCCATGAGGGAAAGACAGAGAGTGTCTCCTTGGAACTGCAGAACGGATGAACTGGAGCAAGAACACAGATTCCAAGGCCCAAGAAGGAAACAGTGATCCTAGAACGGGAGGCGCACAAACCCCCCACTTGCTGCTGTCTCTCCATTCCCTCCCTTTTCCTCTGTACTCCCTCCCATTCCCTCAGCTTCCTCTCAGCTGCCACCCTCTTCTTAACGATTCTGTTCTAGAACTGTTTACTTAGTGCCTACTCTCTACCAGGCACTGCGGGAAGCGCCGAGATAAAGGATGAAGGAGACAGTCCCTTTCTTCAAAGAAGGGACACATGAACAAATGATCACTGTATCATGGTTGTGGCCCATTATAAAGGTGGGCACAGGGAACAGATACCCCTAGCCCTGGGTGGGAAAGGCGGGAGTCAAAAGCAGCGTTCTCGAATTGGTGATGAGCAGAATCTTGAAAAATGAGTAAGAGTTAATACAGCAAACAAGAGCGAAAGGACACTGCTGGCAGAAGGGAACATCATTAGCAAAATCAGGAAGACATGAAGGAGCGAGGCTGTGTGAGCAGCGGATGGAGCAGATTAGCATAAACTCTGAGGGAGTCTTCCAGATAAAGCTGGCAGAAGGGCATTGATCCTCTGCCAAGGAACCTGAATTTATTCTACAGGAATTATTGGTGGGCTTTACTCAAGGGGAAGACACGGTCAGACTTACATGTCCACTGGCTCTCTAAGTCAAAGGAGTAAAGAACACTGCATGGGAGAAGCTGCTCTGACAACCCAGGCAAAAGTTTATGAAGGGATGCAGTAAATTACCAGTAGTTAGTTGGTTCTCACAGTGCAGATGACACGCATAGCCAAAAGAATAGGTTCGGGACAGCGGTAGTGACGGATGTGTTGAGGTGACCTTAAGGGTTCCAAGTGAAGCTATCCAGCACGAGGATTTCAAGCTTAAGAGAACAGATAAGAAAAGCATACGCGTTTGGGAGTCAACCATAACATTTTCCTGACCCTCATACTGTATGCAGGTTTTAAGTCAGTCCTTTCCCTGCCTCTTCCCAGAACTTTCGCCTCTTCACCATTCCAGAATCGCCCATTGCCTACCTGGGAGTGTCCTCACAGTGGACAGAGGTGTGTTTCCCTCCTGTGGGACTCTCTCAAGATTTGGTCAGTGGCAGCGAGGAAGGGAAATTACTTTGGTTTCTCAGACCACCACCTCCCGCAAATATGTTGTGAAGCCCTGTGTTCGTAAACGGTGGCATCAACAGGTTCACATGAGGTCAGTGTCGTGGAGTTGGGTGGGATCTTAGGGGTTCTTTATTCCCACCTGTACTGCAGTACACTCTATTTCTCTTTTTTCCAATTACCGTTGGCATTCAATATTGTATTAGTTTTCGGTGAATAGCTTAGCGGTTAGACATTTGTATAACTCATGACGTGATCCCTCAGATAAGTCTACTACCCGTCTGGCCCCGTATGCAGTTGTGCAATACTGTTGACTGGCTTCCCTGTGCCGTACCGTTCATTCCTGTGGCTGTTTTGTAACTGCCAGTTTGTACTTCTGAGCCCCTTCGCTGACATTCCAGCCCCCCTGGTTTGGCCCTTGCGGTCGTCCAGATTGGTTGCCTACCGACATCCACTTCCCCGCTTTCTCCTTCTGGTTTCAATACCTGAATTGCTGACAGTATGAAACTGCCCTTCCTCTGTGGATTTGACTCATTAAAAAGTTCTGGAGAAGAATCATCTTTTTAAGCACTTATACCAACTGCAGACAGCCCTTAGGCTCAGTGGAGAGTGACCTAATCCCTGGCTCTAGAAGACAGATCCTAGTTGGGCTGAGCCAACCATAATAATCTCATTCCCCTTGCGGGTGATTTGTTAAGAATGGGCATGTGATCCGTTTCTGGCCAATACAAAGCGAGGGAACTGTTGAGGGATTCTGGGGAGATTTTCCTTGCTCTTAAAACTAGTGGTAATTCCTCTACTTTTTAAAGTGTTGCCTTGAGGTAAGGGTCAGGGTGGCAGACCAGTCGTTGGTGGAAACCGATATTCAGTCTGATAGTCTTCAGTGCTGCTCACTAGCGCCGCCTTCCAGCCATATAGTGGAATTGCAGTTCTGGGTTCATCTGGGAGTGGAAGGGGAACGTGACTTCCTACTAACTGGTCAACAAATCTTGAGCAGAACCAGAGACTTGCCCGACGCTTCAAGACGCTCTAAAGTTCTCATTTTCTTCTGGCATAGTGATCAACAATGTCCTACGTGAAAGTGGCTCTGTCAGACAGTGAGTAACTACAGGGAGGAGAGCCCACAGATGATTAAAAAAAAACACAAAACAGGCCACCGTGAACAGGTAGCATAAGTAAAAATAAACTATTCTTAAAGCCACTGGAATTGGGGTTTGTTCCTGTAGCATATCCAACCCCATCCTGACTGATACACTGAAGATGGAAGATGGAAAAATGGAACGAACATTTTTGAGCCACTCGTGGAACTATGCCTAGGGCTCTCTCCCAACTCTGGTTTTCCAGTAATGTGAAATAAAGTCCCCATTTGCGGGCCATGGCTGGGTAGCTCAGTTGGTTGGAGTACCGTCCAGATACTCCAAGGTTGAAGGTGTGATCCCTGGTCAGGGCACACAGAAGATTCAACCAATGGATATATAAATAAATGGAACAACAAACTCTCTCTCCCTCTCTCTATCACTCCCTTCCTCTCTTGATCTAAAATCATTGTTAAAAGATTTCCATTTGTGGGATTCTATTTGAATTCAGAGTTTCTCTTAGAAGCCGCCAAAGGCATCCTAGTGGATACATTATGTATTTTCTGTCTCCATTCTGACTTGCTCTAGGGTTTCTACCTAGCTATGCAAATTTGTATTAATTACATCTCCTCCATAGAATTCGATTTTATCCTCTAAGTGGAGGGGGTGTTTTCTAACAAGCCATCTCCATCATCTCTACCCACTATGGCTTCATGGCCCCGCCCAGCCCAGTCCTCTGCTATCCTTCTAAGCTCATATCCAACGGCTCTCTTCTTACTCTCCCTCCAGCCACACTGGTGTCCTCACTGTTCCTCAAAGCCTTTGTATTTGTGGTCTCCCTGGAACCCCTTCAGGCTCCAGATGTGCTCTAGGTTTCTATTTAAACCCCACTTACTAAAGAAGTTTCCCTGACCATCCTAATGAAAATAGCACAATCATCAAACCACTATCCAACATTTCTTCCTCCATCACAACCTATCTTCCCATGCCACAATGCATTTTTCATCATGGCATTTACCACTGACAGATACACTTTCTTTTCTTAAAATTGTTTTTATTGTTGTTCAATTATGTTGTCCCAATTTTTCCGCCATGGCTCTCTCCTACCCCACCCACCCCCTGCTCCCACCACAGGCAATTTCCACCCTGTTGTCCATGTCCATGGGTCCTTCATACATGTTCGTTGACTAGACCCTTCTCCTTCTTTCCCCCGTTACCCCCCTTCCCCTCCCCTCTGGCCGCTACCAGTTTGTTCCTTATTTCCATGTCTCTGGTTCTATTTTGCTTGTTTGTTTGTTTTGTTCATTAAGTTCCACTTATAGGTGAGATCATATGGTATTTGTCTTTCACCACCTGGCTTATGATATACTTTCGCATAGATGTTTTAAACAATTCTATTCCCACCTTCCCCCAGAATGTCTGCTCTTGTTTGACCTTCATTGTCTGTTTTGACTTTTGCATTCTCAATGTCTAGAACAGTGCTTGGTACACAGTAGGCTGTGGTAGACACGAGAAACTCATCTCCAGCTGATAGTTCCTTGGGGGTCAGCCCTAGATATAGAAACTTGCCTCGCCAGGGAACACAGCTGCCCTCCCCTGGGTAGCCCACATCCATAGACTTATCCAGTTGAGGGTATCAAGGCCCAGCCATGTCAGCCCAATGCAGAAACTCCGATGGGCTGTATTTCCTCCAAAGTTCCAGAGCTTCCCAAGGCAAAGGCTTTGGTGGGTCTGCACTGCACCTGCCCACTCCTGCGTCCTCCCCCACTTCCATACATAGGTGTTGATCCCTGAAAATGAGCCAGGCTTGCACGCCAAAGTTTGTCTCAGCATCTACTACAAGAGATTTGAGCCTGCAACATAAGCAACCAGTAAGTATGTGTCGAATAAGTAAATGAGTGCATGCATCTATAATCCCCAAATTCCCTCGATGGCATCTCTGTGAGTGATTATATAGCTTCTGCTTTAGCACGTCTAGTGACAAGTTAGAAGCTATCTTCTCGGGCCGTAAATTCCTATGTTAAATAGTTCTAATAGAAAGAGTTTCATTATCGTTGCTCATACACAAATCGATGTATTGGTTCATATTGAGCTTATTGTTGACTAGAGTCTTTCTCACACCTGTGCTAGTTAGGATGACTTTTTGCATCCATGTGAAATGCTTCATACATATTTTAGCTTCTTTTAAATTTTGAACCCATTATGCCAGACTTTTAAGCCTTTTAGGAACCTGTCATCCAATACGCGATTTCTCTCAATGTAGCAGACATTCTTTCCTTGCCTCCTAACAACCTACCTCCTTTCTTTCAGCTACGATCTCTGATCTTTATTCAGAGATTTACCCTCCATGCCTCTCATTCCATGGGGTCTACATGAGGCTCCACGTAACCTGCATGGAAGCTGAACAACACATCTTAACTCCTTAGCCCAAAAATCTGGACAGAATAAGTCAGCGGCAGAAGGTCATCCAGTCAGGCGACCCACTGGATTTGTGTGGGCAGGACTGAGAGAGATGCTCACTCTTTTCCCTGGAAGGAGGTAAGCCTGGCACCGTGACACCTATCTTGTCCTGCAAAGGCAGAACTCAGGGCTGCCGGGGCCCCACAAGAAGCCTGAGAAAGAGCCGGCAGGATACCAGGCTGAACGAAGAAGTGGAGGAAGTATAGCCTTGTAGCCAGCATCTGAACCTTGAATCTAGCTTCCTCCGCAGCCTGCCTACATCAGCACCTTTATGTCACCAGAGCCGATGTATTTTTACTCTAGCTAAGCTCCTTTTCACTGGATTTTTTTTCTGCAACCAGAAGGGTCCTAACTGATACAGCTGACCTCACAGTTAGTTCATCAATGTGACCAAAGTTTTAAGCTGATCGAAGTGGTTTTGCCCTCCTCTGAATGACCTGGCACATTCCCTGCTCTGTTTCATGGCAGGTGAGGGCTGGGGATGAAAGGAGCCAGACAGATCAACAGGTGGGAGAAGTGACAGGTGGCCGCTCATAGCCGATGTCATCGTGATGCCTCTGAACAGAGAATTTAGGCTAGGACAGCCTAGTTCACTGAAAGCAGCTGGAAGAAGGTGGAGATACAGATGAGTTTTCTCCTGGCAGGAATGACCAGCTATTGAAGATTATTACCAGGGTTCACCCAAGCTTACCAAACCCAGTGTCCAAGGGACACATCAGTTTTGGAAATTGCCAGAAACACAGTTTCCATTCAGATAACTAGAGCAGAGTAGATGTGCAAGATTGGGGGATCTAGGCAATTATCTACAGGAACCAACTGAACGGACTGGTTAGAAGCAGGGCTCTGATTTGGGTGGTGGTACGAACATCGGTTGCAAAGTGGCACTGGGGAGTCAAAATCGGGGGCCTAGCCAGTGTCTCTGGTCAAAAGGTTTCGCCAGCTGAGCCAATGGGGGGAGGCGCACGAAGAGGTTCGACTTGGAGGTTAGCTCCCTTGTGCGGTTGAAAGCAATGGCGACTTGAGGAGCAACCTGGCAGCCGGAAGCCATAGCTAGTTCTTGATTGAGACTGAGAGCAGCATTGAGATGGACAAGGGGTGGCCCGGGCCACCGTCATGTTTTCTGTCTCAGACAGATCCTGTGGGTGAAACCAGCCATGAGACATGGCGGGCGGGGGTGAGGGGGGTCGGCTTTAAGAGGAGAGGGAGCACCGGCAAGGACAGGGGAACGAATAGCATTTTGTGAGAGATTAATGATGGCCTTTCCTCCTAATGTGAGAGGGAGTCTATTTGTCTTCCTTTTGAAGCTAGGGTGGCCTTGAACTTGCTTTGACTTTGACTTGACTGTGGCAGAAATGATGCTGTGCCAGCTCCAAGTCTAGCCATTAAGAGGCCTGGGAGCTTCTGCGTTCTTGAGATCTAGCCACCAACTAGGAAGCCTGGGCTACCTAGACTACTGAAGAGCGAGAGGCCGCGTGGAGAGAGAGCCTAGAAGCTGAAATGTCATCTCTGACACCTGATTCCTACAGAATTGGGCCCAAAGGAGACCAGAAGAAGAACCATCCATCTGAACCCAAGCCAACCCACCTAATCATGACAAGTAAAAGTCTGTTGTTTCAGATGTTTTAAGCCAGCGAGTGTCTATGATGCTTTATTACAACACTGTGCACAGCTAGCCCCAGCCACATGTTACAACCCAGTCTCTAAACAGAAATGTACTAGGACCCACATCATCAGCCCACAAGATGTCTGAAGCTGTTTTTCATAGCTGCAGTGTTAGTTTGCTAGGGCTGCCATAAAAAAAGTACCACAAATGGGTGGCTTATGAAACAAAAATTTTTTGTCTCACAGTTCCAGGAGCTAGAAGTCAAGGTGTTGGCAAGGTGGTTCTTTATGGAGGCCGTGAAGGAAGGGTGTATTCCAGGTCTCTCTCCTTGGCTGTAGATGGCTGTCTTTGTGTTTCCGGGATGTTGCCCCTGTATGCAATTCAGTGTCCAAATTTCCCTGTTTTAATAAAGATGCCAGTTATATTGGATTAGGGTCTACTCTGATGACTTTATTTGGGTTTTATCACCTCTCTAAAGATCCCATCTCCAAACAAGGCCATACTATGAGTTACTGGGGGTTAGGAATTCACCACATGAATTTAAAGATTGGGGGGGTGCACAATTCAACCCATAACACCTGCTAAATGATGCGCTCTGTATAAAACATTATGAAAACATGTGCAAGTCAGAAAAAAAAGAAGAAAGGTCATGTTTGCCACCATCTATTATGAGAGAGATGTTAGAGAATACCAGTTTGGGTTCTACTAGACAAGACTGGTATTTTTCTTACCCTTTTCAAGTCTCCAAGCAATTGCTCAGTGAAAGAAGAGGGATTCCAAATAGGAAGCAAAGGAAAGGGAATGTTTTCCCCTGGCATTTCCCACCTAGAGACGGAGTTAAGGAAGTTTGCATCATGCATGATCGGAACTCTAGAACTGTGGCATTTCAGAATTGCATGAGTGTACACGAAATTATATCCTCTAGTCTCTTTCTTCTGAGCCTGTATCTGGTCACGTGAGGACAAGAATGACCTCGATTCATCTCTGTGGCTAGCCTGGCCTACCATTAACTCATCTCTGCATTTATTTATTCATTCTTTATCATTTATGCTGCCAATCAGTCCTTCAGTAAATATTTAATGAGCCCCCACTCTGTGCTATCACTGGGTGGACCCCAAAGCACAAACAAATAAGTTATACATTCTGCCTTGCATCTGTAATCCTACCTAGACCCTCACAGAATTACCTTCCCTCTAACCACATACCTGATGTTATCGACTGAGTGTTTTTGCCCCCCCTTCAATTCATACGTTGAAGCTCTGACCCCCCAGTGTGATGGTATTTGGAGGTGGGGCCTTTGTAAGGTAACTAGGCGTAGGTGAGGTCACGAGGGTGGGCCACCAGGATGGAATTCGTATGCTTATAAGAAGAGATCAGAGCCTTTTCTGCCACAAAAAGAAGGCAGCCATCTGCAACCCACCGGACTGTTCAATGTCATCACCAGACCCCAGCCCTGCTGGCGCCTTCATATTGGATTTTCAGTCTCCAAAACCTTGATAAAGAAATTCCAGCTGCTTAAGCCACCCAGCCTTTAGTATTTTGTCGTAGCAGCCTAAATTAACTAAGACACCAGAGGCTGGAAGGCACAGGCACCTTTCCGAGAGGACTTCAGGACTGTTTTACCCCTAACTGAACATCTGTCAGTTCCTTAGGTCAGTTAGGTCATGAACCACACCTAGGAGGATGCCTCAGAGACTTGAAACACCTGAGGACACTTTCTGGAAACACAACTGATGTGTCTAACACATGGACCACATGTGAGCTCAATGTCATCATGGCTTCTTGAGAAATGTCCCGGCATGGAGGGCTGCTCTCCTACCATGATCATCTGGAACTATGAAACGAAGTCTTCTTTGCATTTGTGGCAACATCCTCAGCCAGGATAGTGAACGCGTCTTGTATATGCTTAACTCCCTGATGTAGACCCCTGCTCTTAGAATTGGTCTGGTTATGGTATCTATCTTAAGGGTAAGGTTAGATGACAGCCCCAAATGACTGAAAATTTGTTTCCTTTTTTCCCCTTCTGGCATACATAAAGCAGTTCTGTATCCCCAAACATACGTTGAGTCACAAAAAAAGCTCACTTTAGTTGCTTGTGTTTTGAATGAAAATACCCTGAGCCCTTTTCGATGGACATACTCGGTTGGATCTATGGAGTATGATTCCGTTGCACAGCATTGCAGCTAGTTGCTCCCTGTGGCTAGAACAATGTTCTATGCTTCAGTGCCCTCCTCCGGTGCCCATGTCAGACATCACTAATCAGTTTTGGACCCCTAGTCTCCTGAGCCCAGTGATAGACTCAGAGAGGCCTTCAACACACAAAACTCCAAACAGCCAGCAGAGGTTGACTATGGTTGGAATTACCACAAGGAATAAATCCTATTTGCCTAACAGTTCAATGAAAGGATGCTGTCAGAATGGTTCAAGCATAATTCTATCACTTTAGGTAGATACGGTTTTAGAATTCTGTTTTAATTCCCTAGCCTTCTTGCCCCAAGCTGAAACATTTATGAAAGGAAGCGGGTGAGACCGCCAGGCACACCAACATCGATGGTTCCCAGATGCTCTTTACTGAAAGACGTCGCTGGTTTACAGCCCAAGGAAATGCACACCGGGACTGGCGAAGAGTGATAATGAAGGGTGCGCCAGAGATAATCACACGGCCACTCCCGCATTCCCTGCCTCACTGCTGCATTTTTCTCTTTGGTTGGAATTTACTGATATTTTATTCAAAACCTCCGCGCATTAACCTACAGAAATATGCTTCCCTCTAAAACGAAGAGACCCATGAGGGCCTTCGATACAGACGTGATATTTTCTTAGCATAGGGTCTGTACCGACCATGCTCTAAAGCAGCGTAAACTGTTTTTCATTCTTCTTACCCTACCTTTCTACTGTCACGTGGGTCAATTTGAATTCTCTTTGTGACCTCCATGATGTTAATTAAACGTGCCGTAGGTATCCTCTGTAGACTAGGTACACGGGATTTTTCAAAATGCACCAAAAATGGTTGGTGTGGTCCTCTAAAGAAAAACAAAATAGATTTAACCAATTGGATCTAACCCGCTGATCTCATCCAATTGACCAGGCACAAATTGGTCATTAATACAACCAAATGAATAAACAGCAATTTTTGACTCTGTGTCAGAATGTACACACTATCTGGAAGCACCAAGTGTTGATTGAGTGCCAAGCTAAAGTTGAATCACTGAATAGACAAATGCCATCATTAAAATAACTGAGGTAACTGGACTGAAAAGGACTAATTTTCTTATTGTTAACTCTCATCAATTTTGAAAATTACTAACTTGATCTTGGAATTACTTCACTGGACAGGCATGCATTCTGACATCCTAAGTCTTGATCAGGATATTGAAAAACCCCCTCTGCTAGAGCCGGGCACCAATTTAAAGGGGGAAGGGCTGGCCCGAAGATGCTTAGCAAAGGAATTTCCAGGGATAGTCAGCCAGACAGCTGAAGAACCATTGTTTCGATATTTACTTGAGGGTCTGGTTTTCTAGTTTATTTTGCAAATCCTAGCTCAGCACCTGATGCTGCCTGCTCATTTTACCCTCCTGCTCATTCCCTAGCCCCCAGCTCCAACTTCCTCTTCTAGAAGCTTGAACCTGAGGAGAGGAGAGAGAGGCAGATGTAATGGCAGGCTCACTGGGCACGCGCCCTGGGCACAGACTTCTGAAAGGTCCCGCAAAACCTCAACTTTACACCTTTTTCTAATGACACCAAGTTTGGTTTCACATGTGCAATTTTATTTACATACAAGTTTACAATCAGTGGTAAAAACTGATAGTATGTTTATATTCACGTATTTTCATTATTTCATGACTACGCTGCGTGCTGTACACACACTACGTTGCATAGGCCTCATGCGGCTGTGCAACCGCTCATCAGGGCAATCGAGTCTTCTTATTTGCTACTTTGTACTTACAAAGGCTCTCCTGCAGGGCAGACTTACCATGGACGCCAATACGCAGGAATGTAAATTAGTTTGTGAGTATGTACTTGTTTCATTTACAGTTTTAAAAATATGCATTTTTAAACATGTATTTTTATTTCCCCTGTCTCTCTCTTTTTTTTTAAGGGGCCCAATATCTTCTTCTGTGCCCAGGGCCTCAACTGACCTTAATCCGCCTCTCAGAGGAGACGAACTCCCTCTCAATTCTTCTACCAAGATGAGTTACCGAGGGCCGAAAGACAAGGTCATGGTGACGTTGGTATGGTGGTGCAGGCAGGGCTGTGAACTGTTAGAGATGAAAGGGAGAAATTGAGACCAGAGAAATCCAGCGACATACAAACTGGAGTTGTGCTCGACCATTTAGAGTGAGCGCAAACTCAGTGAAATCACACTTGGAAAACGAAGCCGAGGGTTCATTTAGAAGCAGGCAGTCAGCCCAGAGAGCTGCTTGCAGCGTGGAAGGAGGTCAGGGCAGAGCGGGGATTGAATCTGGCAGACCTAGCCGCCTCTGGAGTGGGAGAGGTGATGATTCAGTGTCCGTTCAGCAGCTGGGAATAAGGGCATCCATGAGAGCCGACAGGCAGGGCGCGATACTGTCACCGGGCCCAGTCAGAGCGACAAGGACCCCGGCCAAGGATTGGCTTCTCAGTGTTCAGCATGAGCAGTTATTGATCCCAAAGCACGGGCTTCTCCAGGGGGAAAGAGCTAGAGATGTAACTGATGTGTGGAAGGTGCGATGAGTGTCTGTGCTGACGTGGCCTCTGTTAGCCCATTTGGTTGACAGTACTCGAAGCCCCCACCCCCGTCCCTTCAGCACAAGTCCCGCCCCAACCCCAGATGGACGTGCACAGTATGTGGTTGCTGCATGTTCATTATTGAAACTCTGAGTATTATTTTTCCCTTCCATTTTGCCCTTCCTCCCATTCTTTCAGTTTGCTATCTTCTCAAGATTTTTTTCTTTTTTTCCATCAACATGTTCCCGTTTTTGCATAGATTCCCTAGGGTATTTTTCACACATTTAAGTTCAGGATATGCCATTCCCTCCGGGAGATAATATATTCCAGGAGAAGAGAGAAAATTTGGCAAAAGGACTTAGGAATTTGGTTTTAATTCTCATCTTCAAAGTGTTATTGTCCTCTCTCAGAATTTCCTTATTTCTTGCTGTTACCTTTATAGAGATTGCATGGTGTACAACAGTGGTTCTTAACCTGGAGAAGATGGTGAACCTCTTGAAATTATAGCAAAATTTTGTATTCGTGCACACCACGTGAATGAACTGTCTCTTTTTAGGAGAGAGTTCATCAGACAATCAAATGCAGTCAGACCCCAGCGGAAAAATAAAAACGTGTAGGACAAAATTCTAACCATTAAGTTCATAGGACCTGAACCTGAGCCCTAAGGTTACTGCTTACTACTTCAGCTACACGTTCGTGACCACCTGGGGTGAAGAGTCCTGTGCTATGAAGGACCGAAGGTCATGCTGACTTTTCATACAACACAGCGTCATAAGGATCAAATGAGACGGCAGATACTGAATTATTTTGGAAACTCACAAGTTCGATAAAAAGTGTTTATTTTTCTTATTCTGCCAAATTACAAAAACATAAGGGCTGGATCAAAAGTCAAACCGAAGCCGTGCTGGTAGCCGGGGGCGTGCTGGTTTCCAAGTTCGCACGTGTCCTCGATGGTATTTAAGTCCCACTGAGCTCTTCTCTAGCCGGATGTGCATCGGAAGCATCACGGCAGCTACCCAGTTCATGAAGCCATTTAACTGCGTATTTGGACCAATGTGGCTCCGTATTCTTGCTTCACTACCGCTCTCTGGACCCTACTTTCCCTTCGGGTGTGTGAGCGTTACTCACACAGGACAGTTGCCCTGCAAGAACAACTGCTCCAAGAGGTTTCCGAAATTAGCTCTGAGTGTCGTTCCATCTGCTCCCAGCTCCAGTGACAGCCAGTTCAGAGTTTAGGATGGGACAGTTCCAGATTTTCCCTCCAACCAAGAAGGGTTTTGACCTAAGTGGAGCCTGGATGATTTTGGAGTCGCAGACCAGAGTGATCCCAGCTAGCAAATTAAACAAGGAGCCAGATGGAACGAGGCCAGAGTCTGGAACCCAAGGGACAAGGTTATACTTTATTACCAAGAGAGTAACACCTTTTAATTGGTTAACACAACAAATAAAGAGGTGGCAGCCTTAGCTTGCTTCTGATTTGCTCACACACCAAATGGGGTTGAAAAAACAAAATTCTTTTCTCACTTAATTTAGAAGTTGCGATTTTGATTAGGAAACAAAGGGCCACACAGGAAACAAAATTTGAAATAGAAGGAGGCTTCTAACTGCTAAGAACTGAATTTATTAGAAAGTCCCCTTAAAGCATGGATAATGACAGCAAAATAACTTTATTAATTCAGCAGTAAGAGGAAAAGGTTAATCTTATGAATATCAGGAAAAGAAAAACCGCATTTCGTAGGATGCAGCACAGGGGACGTGGGGTTATGAGGACCGTTAATTTTCAGTAATACATCTCTCAATGTCATGGATCCATTCCCAAGTTTGCTTCTTCCCTTCCATGGCTCTGTTATCCCACTCTGTCAAGAAGACTAGCACAAATCAATTGGATAGCTGGAAATATTGCTTAAACTTCCAAAGGAGGCTACCTGAAATAGTTGGCATTTATAACACATTAAGCCTTAAAACCACAGCTGGCAGTCATTATAATTTTTCACAAGGTAAACAGGGCTCTCTCAAGGTGGTTGTGAAGGTTCCCGGCTCTGATGGCAACAGGAGGGGTTTTCTGGACCCAGTTCCACAAAGTAGTTGCATTTATGGTCTCAAGTTATAATATCGATAGACTATTATTAACTAAAGTCAATGCCTCATTCTGATTTCTTTAGCTTTTTCCTAGCCCCCTCTTCCTGTTCCAGGATCCCACTCAGGACACCATGAGGCACTTACGCATCGCATCTCCCTAGGCTCCCCGGGACCGTGACACCCTCTCGGGTTTGCCTGGTTTTTGGTGACTTTGACCGGTTTGAGAAATAATAGTCAAGTATTCTGTAGAACATCCTTCAACTTGGGTTTGTCGGATGACTTTTCTTATGGTTCGACTGGAGGTGCGGGTTCTGGGGAGGAAGACCACCGAGGTACAGTGCCCTTCTCACATCTGGGACACCTGCCGTGGAGGTGACGGAGCACCAGTGATGTTAACCTCACTCACCCCACCGGGGTGGCATTTACCCAATTTCTCCACTGTGAAGTCACTCTTTTATTCTCTCTCTTCACACTGCACTCTTTGGAAGAATGTCACTGTGTGCATGCAAGTCACCTGTGAGGAGTGAGGAGCTACTCTCTACTTCCATGAAGGGGCCATATGTCCCTAAATTATTTGGAATTTTTCTCTCCATGAGATTTGTTTCTTCTCCTGCTCTCATTTATATATTCAATTATCGATATCAGTACGGATTCATGGATGTTTAGACTTTGGGTTACAACCCAATACCATGCTTTCATTTCTTGCTCGAATTATCCCAGCGCAGTCCTTCGGCAGCTCTTTCTGTTGGCTCATGGGCCCATTTGACATTCCTCCGTGGGCGGGGTGGGGAGGTTTCTTGTCTTGTTTTGTTTTTACTTCCTTGCTTCCCAGGACTGTAAGACCTTCCAGGCTAACATAATGTACTAGACTCAGCCACTTCTCCAAGAAGCTCTGATTCCTTTAATTGAAGAATGGTATTACTTCTCTCTCCTTCTTTTTAAAAAAATTGTTTTAACCCTTACTTGAGGATATGTTTATTGATTTCAGAGAGAAAGAGGAAAGGAGAGAGAGAGACAGAGAGAAACATCGATGTGTGAGAAAATCATCAGTAAGTTGCCTCCAGTACGCACCTGGACCGGGGGTCAAACCTGTAGCCTTTCGGTGTAGGGAACGGCACTCTAACCAACTAAACCACCCAGACAGGGCTTCTCTTGCTCTTTTTTATTAATTTTAATTTTTCAAATATATAGATTTGAGAGAGAGAGGAAGGGACACACACACACACAAGCACATGCCCCTGTCCAGAAAGTATCCAGCCACATACTATGAAAAACAGAGACATTTATTGAAGAAGATACAAGATACAAGAAACATTGTACACAGGACAATGACACCTCAGTCCCCTTCAAAGTAGGCACCCTGGGACCTCACACAGTTCTCACAATCACTTTCAGCTAGCCCATCGTATTTTCCTGAAACTCATCAATGGTCTGAAACCTCTTTCCTTTAAAAGGTGACTAAAAGCTAAAAGTTTTGGGAAAAGCCAGAGTCACAGGGCACCACATCTAGGCTGTAGGGGGGCTGAATCACCTGGGTGATTTGTTGTTTCACCGGAAAACTCCTCATATGACATGATGCATAAGCAGGCGCATTTTTGTGATGAAGCTGCCAATCACCAGTTGCCCATAACTTTGGCCTCTGAGTCATCCAAATAGTTTCTGTGGAGGAATTTTCAAGCTTAATATAAAATTTGTGCAGATTTGTTGCGCTACTCGCTCAGTCATTTTGAATGTGACAACCACACAGTACACATGCTCACTCAATGGCGTCTACCACCCCCACTGATTAGTACAGTGAAGTCATCATTGTTCACACATGTGCACCCCAGTCCACTCTCCTTGACTGCCAAGTTATACTGATATCATGCAAACCATTCTCGTTATATTAACAGTGGCTGGACTTTTTCTGGGCAAACCTCGTGTGTGTGTGCGCTCGCGCGCGCGCGCGTGTGTGTGTGTGTGGAGAGAAAGGGACATAGATTTGTTGTTCCACTTATTTATGTATTCATTGGTTGATTCTTGTATGTGTTCTCCCAATCTTTCCATTGTCGCCTTAACCTTAGGAATCCAATTCTTTCCCCCTGATTCTTTACCATTCTCTTTAGTGCCTTTAAATCTGCCTTACAGATGCTTCTAAGATTAAAGATTTTTATGACATTTGGATTCCCTTCTCAAATATCTATCACTTTCCATTCACGTTTCTCCTGAACACATTTTACCCTCCCTGGCACCTACAGAGCTGTAAGTTGGGAAGAAAGCAGTACAGAGGAATACTAAGAGCAGTAAACTCAAGCTATGTCCTGGGTGGCATATTATTTTTAATTAATGCTGCTGCCATTTTCTCACTTTCCGAGCCAAATTAATGCACCAAGAATTGGGTTGGCATGTGCGGCAACAAATGGAGAGGAACAGCAGTTTAAAAGGAGGGGGTGACTGCCCCCACCCCCCAATCTGGGTACATGTCGGAGCAGGGCACAATTCCCATGCAGAATGCCGGAACGTAGCAGCAGCTTGGGGAGCCGGAACTCAAGGCTCCAGGAACACATTTCCTCATAACTGGCAGGAATTCCTGCTCTCCATCATGCTGAGAGACATCGCAGAAGACTCATTCCCGATGAGCTCCCTGCAATGCCCAGCTTGCGGAAAGCACCCCAGCACCTTGCTGTTCATTTCCAGAATGAACAGGGATCCCAGGGAGACTCCGCTCTCTCCCTGCACTTCAACTCAGTTCCTTACTCCCCATTCTTCAGCTTGCCACCCTTAAGGAGGTCAGATGATTGCCCTTGAGTTTGGCTCCCCAGTTCTTGAGGGTCAAATGCTCACCAGTGTCCATGGCTCACAGGAGAGGTATAACGGGGTATACAATACGGCCCACAGTCCGGTGCCGAGATGGGGTTAGACACGAGCAGACAATATCAGACTATGTGCTATCTGTAGTACACAGACCAGCATTTACATGTTATGTTATACACATAGACTCTGGATTTTATCCATTTTTTAGTTTTCAAAAAAAGTCTTCCATTTCTAGGCAAGTAAACCAATTATTCATTATCTTGTATTTTCTCAAATGCTATGTGAATACATGCTTCCTTAAAACAAAAAAATAAGACCTTAAGGATGAAGCTAACGTTTCCTTAAACAAGCACACTACCTCTTTCCGAAACCCATCTATACCCCCTCCTTTCTGGGTCCTGAGGCAACTACTATTTTGGGTTTGTTGTCTCTCTTTTCAAAGAAAACATATATATTTTTTAAAAGGCACAAATTCAGGACTAATTCAAAAAGGCAGAGCTGACAATCACCACCTCATCTCTCTCCCTCCTCTTTCCATTCTTTTCCGCCTGTCACTTAGCCTGGGTTGGTGATAAAATTCCAGGCAATGCTTGGAATGCGGATGAGCCAAGATGGCTCTTGTCAGAACGGAACAATTAGAACTGAAGAGAGAGGCTGGGGCTGGGGAAAGCATGCAGGTGTCCTCATTGATTCTAGACCAGGGAAATGAGCGAGGAACGCCAGTCACCAAGACGCGCAGTAAGCGGGGGAGGACTGCAGAAGTGGAGGAAGGATCCACGCTGGGGTGGAGACGTGAACAAGGAGAACAGTGGTTCCGGGGCCCAGGTAGGACTGGGAGAAGCAGGGCTGTGCAGGCAGAGCCACCGTCCTTGAGTAACCATCGTCCCAGGCAAGAGCCAGCATGGTTCCCAAAGGACAGTCTGGGTTTGAGCAGGACTTCCTGCTCTGGACGCCTTACTTATTAACAGTATCCAGATTGAGAAATCTAACATTCCCAGGAGCAAAGGAGCCCTCCCTCCTAGTCCCCCCTAAAAACCTTGAGATTTTCCTTGACAACGCTATTCATGGGTTTCTGTCCTGGTCTCTAAGTGCCCCAGAAGGTTCCGCAGGGCAGAGAAAGGGGGAATCGTTTGTGTGCCTGTGTTGATGGAAGGGAGCTCTCCTTTTCATTGTAAGAGGAACAAGATTTTTAAAAATTTGGTGTGCTTTTCTGTCTTGTCCTCCTATACCCATGGCCTGCTTAATAGACTCGAGGTAGTAGCCCACCTAGGGGAGAGAGAGAACTGCTGTGAGAGGCAGGGAACACGTAAGGACCATTTGAGAAAAGAGGCAAAGGGAAAGATTCTGATAGTCAACATAGTGTGCTGTGCAAAGTACGCAACAGGGTTGAGAGCCGGGCATTGCTGGGGAAGGACCGGGGTTCTAAATGCACAGCCCCCACTGAGCCCATTGCCGATAAGGCCAATCAACAAGCTCTGAGGGCTTTAAGTAGAGGAGGTGGGAAAGGCATTAAAGGGAAACCTGCTATCCTGACCTGAGTGATGGTGGGAGTGGAAGGCAAAGAGAAAAAAGGAAATAGAGGCTAGGGAGAGAGACTGGAGCCCATTAGGCAAGCCACTCGATTTCCCCTTCTAGAATGACTCTCACTATTTAATTACAATATATGTAATTAAGGCATCGTGGGGCATCCCTGCATAGCTAGGGAGGTGGAAGCATTGGTTGGACTGCAAGCAGGTC
Organism: Mormoops blainvillei; assembly: GCA_004026545.1. Lineage (NCBI taxonomy): Eukaryota > Metazoa > Chordata > Mammalia > Chiroptera > Mormoopidae > Mormoops > Mormoops blainvillei. Next base: position 45,694 of record PVJD01003916.1, read on the forward strand.
TTGCATGCTCCCCTGAGCTGCCCTTGCACCACAGGGGGTATGGACACAGCCCCCAGTGCCTGGAGGCCTGCTGGGCAGAGGGTGAGCTGCCCACACTGAGGCTGAGTGGTGGGCAGCCTTGGCCAGGGGCCGCATGGAGCAGGGACACAGGGAGAGAGGCAGCACCAGCAAGAGCGAGAGGAGGCCTTGGTCACAGTGATGGGCCTTGGACCCTGGGCCCTGGGTCCTGGCCCAGCCAAGAAAGAGCTGACCGCATGTCAGTCACAGGCCTCAGCATCAAACGCCTGCAGGGCACCGTCCAGGGACAGGGTCCCATCCAGATGGTGCTGCCTTGTCCTTGGGGCAAGTGGGAGTGTCTCCAGGTGAGGTGCGTGGATCTTTCCCTTTACACAAAAGGGGAGAGGGGGTGATCGTAGACCTTCTGTCATGTTTTCTGGACCACATGTCATTGTGGCCTGGTACGGTGCACTGGGCGTGTGCACTCCCCTCTCACACATGTCCTTTTCCTGAAACGAGAGGTGCAGACACCTTTGGCCCTGAACTCCAACTGTTACCCCCCTTGCACCTTCCCCAGGACAGGCATTTTGGACAGCTCTGTCTTTTGTGGCTTCTTTCTGAATGAAAGGTTCTTGGTCTGGACGAGCCAGCTCTGCAGGACAGCTCTGCCGACAACCTGGCCCTCAGTGTCCTCTTGGCTTTGTAAGGCCAGGAAAGAGAGAGCTCAGCTGGGTCTAGACCGTGACATCCAGACACGGCTAACTGCATGGCTAAGGTGAGCAACAAAAATTCCAAGCCAACGGCTGTTAGAAACCTTCCCGTTGTACGAGACTCTGAAGGTAGTTGCCCGGCAGAAGTTTGTCTCTAGCTACTCCTTCCCAAACTGCCTTTGGAGAGCCTGCTACAGCTTCTGCTCCAATCTGCAGGAGAAAATCTGAGTTAGAGCAATGGTCGCTGCCTCCCCTCTGGTGTTGCCTGGAAAACTAGCTGGGCAGACTCTTCTCTGCATCCCCTTCACATGTATAAGTCTACACTTCTGTTTCATTATGCTGTTTTATCCTTTTAACATCTATGCTGTTACGGTGGTAGAAACAAGAAGCTGCAGTATTCACAGATGCGTTCACAGATGTATTCACGGGAGATGTAGTAAAACCTGGCCCTGAAGGTCAGGGTTTCCTGTTGCATAGAAAGTAGTACCGGCGTGGACATCAGAGTTGGATACATATATCATATTAAGGTTTCAGCTCATTTGCCTAATATATTTGAAAATGACTCAATTTATTGCATACTAAGATTTAGGAAGCTCGGTTTACAGGTTGATGAATTAGCATTTGTCTGCACATAGTTCACTATTTTGCATAATTAATTCCTCCCCATAGTATGCAGGCATTTTCTTCTACAACAAAACCAGCCTATTCCTTGTTCCTTTCCTGTTAGTATCATATAAATGGTATTGATTCAGAAGATGCATATTCTTCTCCAAAGCATCCCCCTGGAACAAGACTGAGATTTTCATTGTAATCATTATCAGATGTTTATTACCCGGCTTCCCAAATCTCATTCATAGAAGAAAATTAGAAAAGCTGAGTCACAGAAAACAAGACAGTGCTGATGGGATGGATTCTCTCACCTCAGATTAACTAGGTGTATCAGCTAGTATTACAAGGAACAGAGAAGAAAGAAGCTAATTAAAACTGGCTTCAACAATAGAGAAAATATACTGATTCATTTGCCTGAAAAATCCACAGGTAAAGCGGCTCCATAATGCCACCAGGATTTTTGGTTTGTTTCTTTGGGATTTTTTTTTTTTTTGTCTGTCTTTTATGTTTCCTTCAGAGTTGCCTTCTCCTAAGACCATCTTCATTCCTAAGAATCACTCTAACCTAACTGATGAAGGTCACGTGGCCAGCATTGACACGAGCACCGTGGCCAGGCTGAACGAATGCCCCAATCGGTCACGTACTTGACCTTTAGAACCAGAGTGAAAACGCTTCCCTAGGACAGCATGCATTTCCAGCCGGAACCCCCTAAGGACACACTCCCAGCCGGAGCTCTTAGGAAGAAAGTACCTGGGCCCGGCTGAAGTAGGGGGAGCATGAAAACAGACAAGAAAGCTATCAGAAAATACTTACTACAGCAGGGGAAGGTAAATCTGAACCGGAGAAAAATCTGAATTGTAGAAGACTGTCAATCTCAATTTCTTTAAAAATATTCTGTACTGTAGCTTTCTTTCTTGCACATGCAGAAATTCAAATTAGGCCAGCAAAGTATTGACAGGGACTTGCTCGAATGCGCAGGTATGGCTGACTGACAGCCCCTCAATTATATATACGTGTACCGATCTTTTTTATTTTTATTTTTAGTAGGTACTTAAAAAAGTGTCTGCTCTTTGAAGGCAGGGGTGCCCACCCGTTTTATGAAGCGAAGCTCATTTTCGTGGTTGTTGAAATCTTGAGACCACTGGGGTAGGACTGGCAATGCTTGGCAATTAAGGTCTTAAAGGGAACAAGAAAGAGGCAGAAGGGCTAACTGCCCCTTCCTTCTCTCTAGGGAAATTGGGTGCAGCAAGTAGTATGGAGAGCCTGATTAAGAGAGTCTGTGATGGAGAGTAAGCCAGGACAAAAGACCTGGATTTCCACCAGGTAGGTGTTTGAGATGCTCTCCCATAGCAACTGTCACTACCAGTGTAAACATAACTTCACTATGGGTTTACATTATTGTGCACATGGCCAACCTTTCCGTGTTTGGAAATAGCAGGAGGAAAAGGTGGTACCTACCAGGAATGGCTGAATCTTTCTATTAGAGTGAAACTTAGATAACTTTATAATCACTGCCAAGGCAGAGATTGCAAGGATGCATCTAATTCTTTTCATCCTTGACAGCAGCAGATGTAACTAATCAGTCAATGTTTACTTTTCTGCCAGACCTAGAAAGGACTTCACAGTCTCTCTTGACAAAGTGCTGCAAGGAGCCACTACCAACTGATCAGGCTTGGAAATAAAGAAAACACCTACTTGACATAACAAATTTTTGCCTAATCCTTTCCCATTCTCACTTTCTTTGATGTTCCTCCGAAGGACACAATCCATTTGGTGGCTCATTCAGTCACTAGGCTGAACGGGTCAGTCTCTGAATCCTCTTCTTCCTGAAGTAACCCTCATGGTTCTCAGGTGCCTCCCACGGGAGCATTTCCTCCAAGGGTTATTTTTAAGTGTAACCAGTTGTTCCCAAATCTGTAATGACCACTGATTAGCTAATTGCCCTTCTTTTTGGTAAATCCATTCATTCCTGTCTCTAGGGTTCTTACCTCTGCAAGTCATCTGGAATAGCATGCAACTGCAAAATCTCTCTCTCTCTCTCTCTCTGTTTTCATCCCTTTCTCATCTTAAGTAAATATGCCCAGCTTTCTAGGTCATGTAAGATTTATTCTGTGTCATGTGTGCCTATTAATTCTTCATGTGAAGTCACTGCCCCACCTGCATCAGGTGGGGTCCTAATTCATAATGCTACTTCTGAGTCTTATTCTGAAGCCGGTGAATCAGAATTTCTGGTAATCTGACTTTTTAGCGAATTCCCAAGGTGATTTTTAAGCTCGTTAAAGACTGACAGTAACTGCTACAGGAAACAGACAGAGGGGTAGGGGGAAATCACAGCAAGCCTGCCCAGACAGAAGGAGTCTTAAAAGTTTTTAACGATGGTATCTCCTGAGCTCTATTGATTTTTCGGCAGAGCTATGTCTGATCCTTCTTAAGCCTTCACTGACTCATCTTGTATGATGTCTCCCTTCTGAAAGTCAGGCTAGAACAAAGCCAGATTAAGAGGCAGGCCCGTGGAACATCTGTATGGGACACCAGCCCAGCAGTGCCACTAAAACATCACTGAAAATAAAACAAAGAGGAGGATGCTGTGTTTACTGGAATGTTCTTAGGAAATGACAGCAATGTAAGTTGGAAGGAATAATCTGGTGAGTTGTTTAGGGGAAAATCATCCAAGAAGCTTGTCCAAGCAACAACAACAATACCAATGTTGATGGGGATGATGATAAGGATGATGATGAGGGCAATCGTGACAATAAACCCGGGCCTTCTAAGGAGGCTGAGTTAGGCAAACTCTAAGGCTTTGGTTTTTCTGCATGGAATGTTCAAAGTTTTGGCCAAAGTTGAATGTTCTAGATGAGAGAATAGGCTAGGCCCAATGCCTATGGCCTTCCATCATGGCTTCACCACCTATATGATTGGTCGGGCCTATAAGAGATGAATCACCAAATTTGTCACCTTCCCAGGAAACCTGTATATTTCAGTGTGGCCTATGAGAACTGTCTGCTTCTTTCATTTTTCATTTTCTTTCTTTGGGAAATTTTCTCCCAGGGTTTCATCCTGGCTTTAGAGACCACAGGATCCATGCCTTAAAAATAGATACAGAAGCCAATTAAGCCCCTAAAACCTCAAATAAGAGTTATTTGCATCTCCGAAGAAGTATCTGACAAGCATGACAAGCAACCAGTACTAATAAAAGTCTTCCGGCTTCACACAGAAATGTCATCTCAGGCAATTGCTGCATACATCCTCTCTCCTCACCAGTGTCTTTGAACCCTAGCACACAACTGGGAGTGAACACTAGCCTAGTGTCTCTGTACTTTGCAAGATTTGTCTCACCTTGACTACTTATCCAAGCAAAACGTCAATTAATTTTCCAGTGTTCTCCCTCCGACCACCAAAAAAAAAAAAAAAAAAAAAAAAAAAAAAAAAAAACCCTGCAAGATAAGATACGAACTTCAAACTCACAAAAATACAGATGGCTTGACTCTAAAGGTTCCACACTGGCCATAAAACCCTGTGTCACTTTTTTTCCCCACCCTCAGATGCTGCCCCTTATGCTGCTTCAGTGTATGTGTGAGAGACAAGGACAGCCTTTGGTAACATGGATGAACGAATGTATCGCTCTGCCTTGGGAATATTCGCTGAAGTGCGTTTTTGTATAAATTCCCCTAGGTACTTACTGTTATGGGATATTAACAGGTGGTACTTTCTTTACTTACTCAGAACCCCCAAAACTGTCTAAAATACAAGATAAACCCTCTTACTACTGAGTTCTATTCAGCAATTTAATAAGTTCCTAGTTCAAGATGGCTGCCTGAGCACACGTTGCTAATTCCATATTCTTCCAAGATTACGTTGACATTACACACCCACCCCCTAACAGAGCAGAGGTGAAGAAATTGATACTATCAACAACTCAACTGTTAAGGACTATTTGGAGGATATAGCGTGGTTCTTAGCTGATTGACAGGGAATAAGTGGAAAAAACCACAGTCCAAGGCATCAGAGTTGAGCATCAGTCGTCTCAGAGGGGCCCAAAGAGGGTCCAGGTTAGAGTCCTCAAAAGCAGTAATGGGCCTAGGGATTGTCTTTAAGGTTTTTATTGAAGAGCCACACTTGCAGATTATATCAGTTAATCCTGTTCTAGCAAACAGAGCTGTTGGCAGCCTCAGCTTTCATCCTCGGGCTGGAGTTTAAGAGCTGCTTTCTAGACAAAGTAGTTGATCTGTTGCTATAAGAAATAGGGCATCTATTAGTAGTGCTTTGTAACAAACCACTACAAAACTCAATGGTTAAAAATAATTATGTATCACTACCTCTATATTTCTGTTGGCTGGGCTCAGCTTGATGGTGTGCTGTTTCATATAGGCGCCAGCCAGTGGAACATGGGACTGGTGGAGTTGTGACGGGAAGTGAGACCTGGTTTAGAACTGACTGCGTCATTTCAGATATATTCCAAGAGTCCAAACAGTCCTAGATCCCTACAGACCCGAGGAAAGCGGGGATGAAGCTCCACCTTCGATGAGAGGAGTAAACAAATAAGCCGCACCCACCCTAGGAGAGCCCCTGCTGAGGGCGTTGGAGACCGCAGTGACACAGAGTGAAAATGAAACGCTCGGGGACTCTATTTTCAGAGGGCTTTGCACTGGCAATTATGGGGTCCCTGGTCTAACTTCTTGTGTCTGGTCCTCAAACATTGCAAGGGGGCCTGCCTAGAATTACGTTTGCTGACTGAAAGTTCACATTTGGTCCTTTTATTTAAAAAAGGGATCTGTTGTGGGAAAGACATACCTAGTGCTGAGGAAATACACACCAATTATCTGCACGTATTAAAATGTAGCTCTTCATTTAAAAAAAAAACAAAAAAAAACTTGCAAACAAAGATTACAAGGCTATTTTTAAGAACTCAGAAGCATGAAAGAGAAAGAGAAAGAGAAGGATAAGTAAATGCAAAGTATATAATCCCCGAAGAGAAAAAAGGAGATAATTCAGGGAGAAAATGAGAGCTGTTTAAAAACATTCTGAAAAAATAAAAACAAAAATATTCTGATTCCTGCCCACAGGTTTGGGCGCACACTGAAGCCACAAATTAAGAGTAGTCTCCTTTGAAATGATACCAGAGAATAAGAAAGAATTTTCAAAACTCAGGTTATTATAGCAAGACTAAAAATTCCGCTAGATAGATTGAATAAAAAATTGGACAGAGATTAAGTTTTCAATCTGGAAGATGAAATCAAAAAATCTTTTGGAAATTTGAGCAAAAATATAACAGGTAAGGAAAAAGTTTAGAAACACAAATGACAAATCTAAGAGGCCTGGCATCAATCTAGTAGATTCTACAGAAGGAGAGAAGAGATGCATAAGAAGGTAAAACATTATTATAGGCATTAAAGATAAAAATAAAATTCCCTGAGCTGAGAGCATATATCACTCTTAAGACTGAGCATCAACTAATTATGGGGAAGGATAAAAGAGAAAATAACCCATGTTATAGAATATTGCCCTGAAATTCCCTAACTCAAAGGAAGAAGTGAATGTCCTTAAAACTTCTGGAGAGAAAAAGGAGGTCACTCTCAGTGAAAGGTAAGCATCCTGACATCTACTTCTGGTCAGCAAAACTGAGTTTTAGGCAAAGGAACAATATATTCAAACTTCCAAGGAAAGACTGTTTTGAATCTAGAATTCTATACCCAGCTAAGCTATCAATAAAATGTAAGGGCAAAAAATAAAAGATGTTTATGGACAAACAAGAATCCAGCAGGTGTGCCACCTGTATTTTTTATATGTGAAGAGACTACTTACCTAAGTACTCCCACAGCTTCAGGAGAAGGTCAGCATTCAATGCAGAGATGAGCCAGGTGAGCATACTTTAGAAGTAGAGGAAGCAAGAAGGACATTAACAGAGACTATATTGAACTGGGTTGCTTGGAAATTATAAACATTGATAAATGTGGTTGCTCAAACTTTTAAAATTTTTCAACAACAAAAATAATGTTGAAATATAAGTAGCAAATCAGAATAAATGTTTGTATCACATATAACAAAGGACTAATATTCTTAGTATGAAAAACACTTCAATTGTCAATCAGCCTATTTAAATGGGATAAAAATTTTTAAATGAACAAATATTTAGAACAGGTAAATCCCAAGGAAAGAAGAAAAATGAAACCAGGTAAAGAGTGAGTGTTATGGAAGGAGTGTTAGTTTCCCCTCTCAAGTGTATGTATTGAAATCCTCACCCCCAGTGTGATGGAATTAGGAGGTGAACACTTTGGGAGGTGATTAGTGCCCTTATAAAAGAGGAGAGAGTCCTCGTGAATGGGGCTAGTGCCCTTAGAAAAGATACAATGGAACCTTCTTGCTTGAACTTAATTCATTCTAGAAGATGGTTTGAGAAGAGATTCAAAACCTGAATCATCTTTGTTGCCTGAGGGACGCATGACTGATCATACAGGCGTCAGCACGAAAGGGTTGTTCAGTCAAGAAAGTTTTGTTCGACAACTGACACCTGTTTTTCATGAACAGCCTGGTCGAGAACTGAATTGTTCAAGGTGGAAGACATTTGAGGACCCAGGCTTGACTACACTCCAGAGAACACACCTCCACTTTTTCACCATGTGAAAATACCTTGCTGAGAACGCCACTTACGAACGAGGAAGACAACATTTACCAAACACCAAATCTGCCAACACTTTGGTTTTGGACTTCCAGCCTCCAGAGCTGTGAGAAACATCATTTGTTATTTAAGCTACCTAGTCTATGGCATTATTGTTACAGCAGCCAGAATACAACAAGACAATGACATTCACTAGATTTCCCAGAAGTCTGCTCCTCCCTAGAAATTCAGCCCAAGCAGAGGGATTGCAGTTACTCTTCGGGACCCTGTGGGTGTGTAGGTCTGGAGCATTGGGAAATGTTGACTTTTCAAGGTAGGCTGTGCAGTAGTGAAAGGACTACTTGCAAAAAGCAAGAGGTAGTTATAAACAAAAACGCTACTGCGTGTTTGGGGAAAGAAAAGAAAGACTGGGGGAATTTTTAACAAGTTTGATTCTGCTAAGTGTGTGTGCTTAATAATATCATATTTATTCCTTATTATGACCTTAAAAAAGCTTTCTCAGAGGTCAGACTTGCTGGGTTTTGAATATCAATCAACTTTATTTCTCCCATCAGTGCTTCTGTTGATTTTGCTTTCCATTCCCTTAGCCACAACTTGGGCAAATTGCAAACTTTCTGGTTGCTTTTCGTTATTAAAAGTTTATCTGGTTTATGGCTTTAATCAAATATTCTATTTTAAATTCTCTATCGCCTCCAAAATCAGATTTGGAGCTTTGCAGTGGTGTGGTGGGAGGGGATTCTAAACTTCTTTTTTTTTTAAACCGTTTTTTTTTTAATCTTCACCCAAGGATATGTTTTTTTGTTTGTTTGTTTTTTCGTGTTTTTTTTTAGAGAGAGAGAAACATTGATGTGAGAGAGAGACATTGAGGGGCTGCCTTCCATACGTACCCTCACTGCAGATTAAACCCACAACCTAGATACGTGACCTGAGCAGGGGTGAAACACGCAACCTTTCGGTGTACAGGACGAGGCTCCAACCTACTGAGCCACCCGGCCAGCATGGGGCCTTCTAATCTCTCACTCTAACCTTGCAGTGCAGGACGAGGGCACACTCTCCTCCCGGGTTCTCTTCTCATTGCATTTCCAGGCTTCAAGCCTCTAGGAGAGAAGGAAGGAGTGAGACAGACGTGGGCAATGACCTAACCTGTTGGTTTTGTGAAGGATTCTGATCTTGCTTGGTGCATCTCATCACTGTGGCACCTGTGTAGAGGCATGCCGGGTTTTCCTGGGAGAGTGTGCCCTGTCACTCTTGCCTCTTTTATCACGGAAGCCCCCTTTGTCTCCCTTTGGTCCTGCCAGTGATCCATGCCCTCCACCCCACCCCTGATGTGTGTCACCGGGCTCGCTGAGCCCTGGACATGTCCTGGACGCCTGCCTACTACTCTTCTGACTTAGGCAAACTTCTGTTAACAACAGCAACGACAACAACAAATAGGCAGTAATAAAGAATAAAAATATTTATTCGAGCAAAGGAAGGCTTGCAATCTGGGGCTCAGATTCAGGTAGCAACACAAATTGTGCTCTGAAGGGAACCCCAAAAAGACAGGACTTGTAAAGAGCAAAACCACGAAAGCTACTCTCACTAAGGTCCTCCATGCAACTGGAGGTGTGGGCTGGGCCACTTGGGGTTGGTTTGGCCCATTATGTAAATGGAGGATGCTGGCTCTCCAAATGGATTGGTTCCTTTCAAGGTGAAGAATGCAGATGGTCTGGTCACCATGGTGAGGAGGAAGTAAAGCCCATGAATGTCCATGTCGCAGTCATGGACCCAGGATGTTTGTCATTCGACCTTGAGCTAAGGTTAGCCATAGATCAGCAACTTAACATAGTTTCAGGAACTGGGACATGAGACATGCATAGTCCCCAGTTCCTCAAGAGCCTCCCAACTCCAGTGATCCTCTTAGCAACGCTTATTCTGTTTTAATTTCTCCACTATCACCTCCATGGGATGCTCTGCTATGATGAAGTGCCTCTTCTCCTTCTTGAAGGGCCTGAGACCCAGGGTGCAGCCCCTCTGTCCTCTGTCATGCAAGCACTACCCCGGCCACCATGCCCCCTCACTGAGGGCTTCTCCTGCCTGCTTCCTGCCTTCAGAAATCTCCAGAGAAGCGTGTCTGTGTCTGCGATCACATCACTCCCAGGGACATGGTCAGATTCCCCCCAGAGTCATCTCACGGGGCCCTAATCCGACAGGGTATCCAGCTCCGGAGGGGCACAGCTATCTCTTCTTCCTGCGGAGACTGTTGATCTGTCCTAGGGATGCTCTTGGAACCTTTTTACCCACCTCTAACTTGTTTTCATTTGTTTGTTTTGTTTATTTTCTGAAGGGGGTAGGAATAAGCTCCGGCCCCCACTAGAAAGGGGAACAATTACTCCAGGTAGACTATATTTCAAACCTCTGATGATTCTCCTGCTCATCCCTTCTTTCTGCACTTCGTGCTCACACACTTCACTAGAGCAGAGAGCTTCCATCTTTGCCTGACGAATCTCCAGATGACAGGACCTAACGCAGCTCCCAGACTGTGCCCACCTGCCAGCCCACCTCGCAGCTAGCCCCTGGCTTTGCTGGGGATTTCTAAGGCAGGCTGTGGTACCGGGCAGAGAAAGGCCACTCCTGCCTCCAAAATGTCAGAGCACTTTGTTGACTGTGGCCATTCATATACTGAAAGTGGTTTCATTCAGATTTTTTTTCCTCTTTTTACATTTGAAAAGACAAGCGCATTAACATATGACTTGATGTAAAAACATAAATAGAAATCATACGGAAAGTCTAATCTTTCAAGGGTTCGAATTTAAAATCCCCGAGAAAGCGAGTGATTATTTTATTGATGTGGCTTCTCTACCAACTCTCAAACCTGCAGGTGTTAAATTAGCTGCACAAGAATTTCTCTCTGCTTCCAAGTGAGTCTGCAGTGGAGACATGCTAATGAGAATTAAAGAAAATTATTGGAAGAGGGTCTGGGAGGCCATCGGTTCAGCACAGCTTCCTGTGCGGTACATTAAAAAAAAAAAAAAAAACGCTGTTTCAATTTGTCATAACACAGGAGCTTACGAATTTAAAAAATGTACAAAACTCTAAACCATACCCTTCTCCTAATGCGCAATTCTAAAAAAAATGATAAAAGGCATGTCAGTGTCAAAAGAACTGTTGCCCAAAAACAAGAGAGAGAGAGAGCGACAGTGACGCATGCCCCACACCTGTGTCTCCAAAACTGAGCAAAGAAGAGCAAGATTGACGTTAATACTGATGATGATACAATTGTTATAGAAACCTGGACTCCAGCATGAGAGATGGGGCTAACGCTAGGTCTGCAAAAGCTAAAGCTTCATAGCTTATCCGGTCCAAAGGTTTCATTTTACAGATAAAGAAACTGAGGCCCAGAGAGATTAAGAAGCTTCCAAGAGAAGTCCTAGGATCTGTGACAGTGCTGGGACTTGAATTCCTGCCTAGAGGCAAAATATGCTAAGCTATTTTGATGGTGACACATCAACATGGGGATGTCACCATTAGCGATGATCCTGGTCCAGTGTGTTGATGACCAAGAGAAAAGGGACTATGTTAAGGCTGACCTGAAGGCCAGCACTCGTGCCATTGCTAGTATTCCAGTTAATTTGGTCTGGGGAACCCCTATTGAACAGTTACTAAACTAGGCACTGTCACTGGCGTCAAAGAATTCATAGGTTAGCAAGGCAAATGACCCCTATTCAAACCTATAATTACAAGCCAAGATGGTAAATGCTGAGTAAAATGCTATAGGAACAAAGACAAAGGAGCAATTGATCCCATCTAAAGCACAAGAGAGTGGGGAAGCTTTCAGGAAAGAGTGGAGAAAGATAACTATTTTTTAGTGGAGACGAGTACCAAACTGGTCCCTGAAAGATTAGGTGTTTGTCAAGAAAATAGTAGAAAGAGTGGGAAAGCTGAACAAAAATATGTATCCTGAAAGTACACAGTGAATCTGGGGAATTGGAGGTGAGTTCAATTTACAGAAAGGCTAGAAATGCTGGTGGGAACTAAGCTGGTTTTGTATAACCTTCTGTGCCGTGCTGGAGATTTTGTTCTTTATCTCGCAAATGTTAGAGAGACAATGGAGGACTCTTTTTATAGAATGAATGAGATTGAATCACATTTCTGTTTTAGAAAATAATTCTTTTGGTATTCCAAAGGATGGATGGGAGGGTAGAGAGTCTAAGGGCAGGAAGATCAATGAAACAGCAACTGAAACAAAGTAAGAGAGAAATAAATGCACAGCCCAAGCCATGCTGGTGGGGATGGAGAGGAGGGCCAGGTCATGAGCAATGTGTCTGAAGTAGAATTGATAGGACCCCTGATGATTGTACATAGTGGCAGGGCAGCTTGGACTTCTGGTGAGAACATTGCTGATGCAGGTGTGTAAGGGAAGGTTCACAGTGATGAGGAAGTTAATTCTGAGCTCCCCTTCGTCTCTGTATTCCAGCACTGACTGCTGGTCTGATCCTTGACCATCAAACTTATTTCTGCCTTTGCCGAGTTCTCTGCCTGGAATGCTCAGCTCAGGATTATTGTACAAGCCAAGTTTCATCCTTTAGGTCTTGTTCAAGGTTGAGCTGTGTCCTCCCAAAATTCATATCATGAAGTCCCCCAGTGCCTCAGGATGTGATCTTATTAGGAAATAAGGTCATTGCAGATGTAATCAGTTGAATTAGGATGAGGTCAGACTGGAGTATTGTGGGCCCTAAACCTGATTGACTTATGTCCCCATAAAATGAGAATGTTGGGAGATAGACATGCACACAGGGAGAGCATCGTGTGGAGGTGAAGGCAGAGGCCGGGGTGATGCCTCACGAAAACAAGATTGCCCGGAGACTGCCAACCACCAGAAACCAGGAGAGAGACAGGGGACAGATTTCCCCTCATTGCCCTCAGAAGGAATCAACCATTACAACTTCTGACCTCAGAAGGTATGAGACAACACATTTCTCTTGTTGAAGCCATTCAGCTTATGGCACTTTGTTTTGACAGACCCAGGAAACTAATACAGGTCTCAACTCAAACAATAATTCCCGCGAGAGGCCTTCACTGACCACACAATCTAACGTAGCGCATCCCCTCAGAGCCAGTGCACCCAGTGACCAGCTTCAGCTGTGCTGGAGCACCGCCCAGCTACCTCCATGAGAGACATACACGGGGGGTAGGCTCAGTGGGCATCGGAGCCCCACTGGAGTGAGTCCTGCTCCATGGGGTCAGCTGCTACATAGCAGCTGCTCTGCTGTAGTTGCAGCCCATGCTCACAGCAGATCAGCCTGGGAGTAAATCCCTCCCATTGACCTGCCAACAGCAATTAAGGTTCAACTACACCAAGAGAGCACATGGAGCCCCCACAGAGGGCACACCTGGATCACCCAGCTCCGGTGACAGGAGAAGCTGCGCCATGGGGTTTTACAGTACATGTACTATACAAGGTCATTCTACCAAGACTGAGAGACGAGTAGATCTACCTAATACATAAAAACAAATCCAGAGAGACAGGCAAAATGGGAAGACAAAAGAACATGTCCCAAATGAAAGAACAGGAGGAATCCCCAGAAAAAGAACAAAATGAAATGGTGGCAAGCAAAGTACCAGATGCAGAGTTCAAAACAACAGTTATAGGAATGCTCAAGGAACTTAGTGAGAGCTTCAATGACATTAAAAAAAAAAAAAAAAAGCAAGCAGCCCTGGCTGACGTGGTTCAGTGGATTGAGTGCTGGCCTGCAAACCAAAGGGTCACCAGTTCAATTCCCAGTCAGGGCACATGCCTGGGTTGCAAGCCAGGTCCCCAGTAGGGAGCATGTTAGAGGCAACCACACGTTAAAAAAAATTTAAAACAAAAACCCAAGAAAGAACCAGTCAGAAATGAAGAAACAATAACTGAAACGAAGAAGATACTAGTAGGAACCTACAGCAGATTAGATGAAGTGGAGAATAAAATCAGCAATTTGGAATACAAAGCAACAGAAAACACCCCCATCAGAGCAGGAAAAAAAAGAATTTAAAAAATGAGGATAGATCAATGGACCTCTGGGACAACATCAAGTGTAACAACCTCTGCATCATAGGGTTACAAGAATGAGAAGTAATGATGGAAAACTTCTCTAACCTGCTGAAGAAAAAATACAAGTTCAGAAAGTGCAGAGTTCTCAAAAAGCTGAACCCAAATAGGCCCACACCATGACACACCATAACTAAAATGCTAAAGGTTAAAGACAAAGAAAGAATCTTAAAAGCAGCAAGAGAAAAGCAGTTCGTTATCTACTAGGGAGCTCCCATAAGACTGTCAGCTGATTTCTCAACAGAATCTTTGCAGGCCAGAAGGGATTGGCACAAAATATTCAAAGTGATGGAAAACGAGGATCTACAACCAAGATTACTCTACTCAGCAAAGCTATTATATAGAATCAAAGGACAGATAAAGATCTTGCCAGACAAGAAAAAGCTAAAGGAGTTCATTACCACAAAACATTATTATAAGAAATATTATAGGGTCTCTATTAAGAAGAAAAAACAATAAAATATGAATAATAAAATGGTAAAATATAAATCTATAAACAATTATGATAAATGCAAATGGATTAAATGCTCTAACCAAAAGACATAGGGTGGCCGAATAGATAAGAAAATAAGACCCTTACATATGTTGTCTACAAGGTATCAACTGTAATTGAGAAATTAAAAAAAAAGATTTAAAAATACAAACAAACAAAATAGTGTGTCCCCATCACATCATCTTTTTTACTGTCTTCAGAACATTTCACACAGCCATAAGTTATCTTGTCAATGTATTCATTTAGCTATTTTACCTATCTACTCCCCATCCTCCACCACCCAGCTACACCTGTCCTGCCACTCTTGAAATGTATGCTCTTGACACTGGGGGATTTTTCTTGGTCTTTGCTGTTATCTCTGAATTTTAAAACCATCTGACAAGAGCAGGCAATGAATAAATATTTTCTTGAATCAGTGAGTAAGTAAACAATGATCATTGTTAACATTAAAACTAACTCTAGTGTCAATTACAGCTCATGTATTATTATCTGTCCCCTGTATAATATTGAGTTTGGGAGGCATATCTTCGCTTCCGCTCAAATACCTGACTTTGGATGGCGTGAAGGGTAGGATGGCCCACCAGAACACCTGCATGAGACTGCCCGGGCAGCTGGGTTTCCACGCAGCACGCAGCCCCAGCAGAGTTTGTGTCATACAGGGGTTCAGGATTCAAAGTACATGTGCCCCAGAGAACAAGCCAGAAACTGCAACCCCTTTTATGACCCAATCTCGAAGTCACACAAGTATCACTTCTACCACATTCTATAGTTCAAAGCAGCCATAAGCAGATCCAGATTGGAGGAGGGAGGGGAACACAGAAGCCACAGCTCGATGGTATGAGTGCAGCTATCTTTAGAAAACAGAGTTTGCAGTACGTTCATATGCAAAACCTGCATCTCGTGTCTTGCTCCAAGAGATTTTGATTTCTGGGTCTCAGTCCAACACTTTTGGGTATCCCGGAAATGCATAGTTTTAAGAAGTATTTCAGGTGTTTCTGATGCTGAGATACACAACCCTACTGTCTAAGGACTCTACTTAGGGCCTGATTAAAATCTCCCAGCAACTGCCACCATGCAATTTAAATGCATAAGCCCATTCACTATAGCGTTCTCCCCAAGACTGGGAGCCATACATATACAATAAGTCAAAAGGCCAGTGCTCCAAAATCTATAAAAAGAAGCTATTGATATAACAACATAGAGAGACTGAAAGAGACTATATTTATATATACATTTAAAAATAATATTAAAGAAATATTAGAGAATAAAAAAAACCTAAACTAAATTTTATTCCCTTCCTGATGCAATTGTTCTTCATATCTGCCTAACGAAATGGCAAGTATTCTCCTAGTCCTAAATTATGAATTATAAATCCTTTTCCAATATCATGGATTTTTGGGGGGTGTACTTGTGCTTTCCGTAATCATTGGGGATGCTTTGAAATCCCCCCAGGTGGCATTTTTTAGAGGTAGCTAGCCCATCTCCAACCTTAGCTTTTGGGTGAATACTGGTTTTTCCTGCTCATTTTTCTCTGATTCATATCTAGCCCCCTCCCCACCTGTCCTTCAGACAACATCAAGACAACGCAGGGAAACAAAACTTGCCATCCCTAAAAATGTATCTCTCTGACATGAAGATGATTTTATTTTTAAGAAACAAAAGATTCAGGAAGAACCTTTGACTTTCCCCCAAACTAACTAAAAAAATTTCAGATAGAGGGCTTGTGCCAGGAAGGGAGCTATTACCATTGGTAACCGTGGTATAAGGTGAAGCGGGTGTGACAGGGAGGGACGGAGCAAGGTCCATCCGACCAAAGTCTTCTCTGTGACACATGCTCTCTAGATGGCCCAACGGACATTTGTTTACTAGAAATTAAATCTTTTCTTCTCCCTAGTGTTACTGTTACCGAAACAAACCCCCCTCCCCCAGGGTCTTTTTTGTTCTATGGTTCTTTACCCGCCGCCATGGTTTTAGGAATTTTGGCCCTCGATGCCAGAGTTTGGTAAAAAGGAAAGAAACTATTTATTCAAAAGTTATACCGGTTTAGAGTAATGGTGGAATGTCACCTTTCAATCCCGAAGTCCCTTTAAAACACCCACAAACACACACGCACAGTCCTGCTTCCCCTTGTCAAACCAGGCCAGTCGGGGCACCGTATCTCAGGAAAAAAAAAAAAAATTAGTCCGTAGCTCAGCCAGGCTCCCGTTCTTAATCCAAAGCCGCATCCTCACGGTGGGCCAGGGAATCCT
This sequence comes from Mormoops blainvillei, assembly GCA_004026545.1. NCBI lineage: Eukaryota > Metazoa > Chordata > Mammalia > Chiroptera > Mormoopidae > Mormoops > Mormoops blainvillei. The sequence continues at coordinate 62,438 of PVJD01003916.1, forward strand.
GCATCTTTTCAAACCGCTGACAGAGAGCTCTGCATGGTTGCCACGTCTTGCTTTCCTGCTTCCTAAGCCACATGGTCAAGGGAGCAGTCTCTCCGCACCCAAAACCGCGTGGTTAGGCCCCCGCATGGCTGCGGTGCCTAGGTTTTTAAATCCTGGCACGGATCTCCTCATAGCCCCATTTCTGACTCCTCCCACAGTTGGCTACACCTGCTAGCACTCCCGTATTCTCTGCCTTTCTTGGCTGCCATGATCAGCCTGGGCAGGTGTGGCCCCCTGCCGTGGAGCCAAGCATCTCCAAGCTTTCGCGCAGGTGCTGTAACCAGGGGAGCCGCCTCCCAGTTACATCATGGGTTAAAGTCATGCACACCTTCCTGGCTCCACTCCCATGAGAAGGCTAGTCTGCTGTTAATGATATGCAAAATACCTGCTGCTTTTCCCAGCCCCCAAGCTAGGATTGTGGGGGGGGCCCTGGGGCCTCTCAGTGTACACCCTGTTACATTACCATTGGTATTTACCTGGAAAAGGGGAGCAAAAGAGAACTAGACTTTGACCTTAATAAACTGGGAAGCAAGACCTACTTGCTCAACCAAGAAGCTACAGCTTCGCACTCCAGGGGATCACAGCAGGGTGCTCTGCCAGGAGGTTAACGCTCCCCCCCACCCCCTGTCTCCCCTCCAGCACTGGATTGTTAGGGGGCACGGGGAAGGTGCTGGACCGCGGAGGCCTGTCAGTCTCATAAGGGGGTGTGAACCTATCCAAAGCCTGCAAAAATTTGGAAAGTTGATTGTTTCTTTTGAAAAGATACCGGGTCCTCCCTCACCCAAACTTCTGGTTATAACCCCAGGGCAACAAAGAAGCTCTCTCTCTCCCTCTCTCTCTCCCCGACTTGGGAACATGCCCACCCCATGCACTTGTGCATTCTCTCTCCATAGCCGTGTGGCCTTAGCAGCTGCATGGCCAGCAGCCACGTGGACTTCACCACCAGAGCAGCCAGGAACGAGCTAATTCACCTGGATGGGGACTAAGACTGCATAGCAGCTGCCTGTGGGCTCCAAAGGACAAAGCTTTAACATGAAGCAAAAACGCTGGACAACGGCTTTTGTGTTGGGCTTGCTGAGGACTTTTCCAGGGTGGGACAGAGGGAGGCAGGACACTGGAAACCCAGGAGGAAGCTTCTATTTCCACATGAATAAACCAGGCCACAACATAATCTTTGGTGTGTGGGTCCCTGGAATGCTGTCCTTGTGAACCTGTGGAAGAGTCTAATTTCATCGATAACACGATGAACTAACCAACTCCCCTCTGAAGTCAGACACCTACCTGCTTCACCCCATTCCCAAATGGCACATACACTTCATTTTTGCCTTACTGTTTTTGGAATTTTTATGCTTAGGTAAATTCTTCATTTATATTAAAACTTGATTTTCTCCTGTTAAATTGCATTATGTCATTTTAATTATCCGACCACTTACAAGGACCCAGAGGGCAAGGGGGGAGTTTCCTCTGCACCCAAGATACTAGAAGCCAATATGACCTCATCCATTACAGTCCCTAGGTTGATCTTATTCTGAATTTGGGTTTCTCTTGAAATAGGTTACAAAACAATTCCAAAACATTTGCAGGTCTTTGTGAAAAATTATAATGACCAGAAGCACTTAATTTTATTTTTTTACATGTTAGCTCCCTGAAAATATTTGAACCTGATTTATTTCCAGAAATTGTCTTTGAATTGATTATGAAGGGGAGCAAAATTTGCTACCCCAAAGTGATACATCTTTTTGGCATAAATATTTTTTCAGGATGATTACTTTTAAAAAACGGCAGACAGGAGAGGCTTTGAAAACTGAGCTGGAGGCATTTACGTTTGTAAGGGAGACCTCCGTCTGTGAGGGCATCTTTCTCTGCGTCAGGAAGAGGATGACTCGAGCTCTAGATTCTAATCAGTGGAGAAGTGAGAGGTCTGTAAATCCGCACAACCTTACTCTCCGAGTCACCTCCCATTACTGCCACCCCTCCAAACACACACACGCGCGCGCACACACACACACACACACACACCTTTTTTTGCTCTAAGCTGGAGCTGATCTTTGAGGTGGTGACTTGGGCTATTTTGGAGAGTTACTCAGTTTTCCCAGATTTCTGCTATAGATACCTCCTGTGTATATGGAGCTTGTATGTTTTTCTCCTGTTAATCTGTCTTATATTATGGGTGTGTGTCGGAGGGGCGGGGCTGGGGGAGAGTCTCAGCCAAGAACCTAAAGGAGTAGAAGGAAATTGTTTCCCTCTCCCACAATTATATACGGGGTCTGTCCGGGAAAAGTCCAACCACTGTTAATATAACGAGAATGGTTTGTGTGACATCGTTGTAACCTGGCAGTCAAGGAGAGTGAATTGGAATGCGCACGCATGAACAATGACGACTTCACTGTACTACTCAGTGGGGGCGGCAGACACCATTGCGTGAGCATGTGTAAACTGTGACCGTCGCATTCAAAATGACTGAGTAGAGCAACAAATCTGCATCAAATTTTGCATTAAGCTCGAACATTCCTCTGTGGAAACTATTCAGATGATTCAGAAGGCTTTTGGGGATGATTCAGTGAGTGCAGCACAAATAAAAGTGTGGCACAAACGTTTCAAAGATGGTCAGGAATATGTTGAAAGTGATTCACATTCTGGAAGGCCTGCAACAAGCAGAACACCTGAGAATGTTGAATGTGTACGGGCTGCAGTGAACAAAGATCTGCGACTGACAATGTGAGAACTAGAAGCTGATCTGGGGATTCCAAAAACTACTGTGTCCAAGATTTTGACACAGGATCTCGGCGTGAAATGTGTCGTGACAAAATTCATTCTGTGGTGTCTGCTACCAGAGCAGAAGGAACATCATGCTGCAGTTGCTAATGACTTGATTCGAACCACTACCAATGATGCCGGGAGAACTGTGTGAGGTCCCAAGGTGCCTACTTCGAAGGGGACTAAGGTATTATTGTCCTGTGTACACTGTTTCTTGTATCTTGCATCTTCTTCCACGAGTGTCTCTATTTCTCACAGTACGTGGCTGGATACTTTCTGGACAGACTCTGTGCTTCTCCCTGTCTCCTGCCTACTGCCTCCACTCTCAGTCTTGTCGGTATAATCTCCCTATAGCAGATGAGTCTTTAAGTGAAGACCTAGATTGGATTTCTCACAGCTTGCTAGAGGCAGGGTGTTCTGGGCCAGGTATAAGCTATTCCTGGAACAGATTAATAGAGGACTCAGACCCAAGGAGCTGTGCAGATCAGAGCTGAGGGGTGGTGGTTGGGGGAGGAGGGGCCAGGTTAATTCTCAAACAAGCAAAAGGAGGGGGATACAAGCTTAGAGACCAGCACACACCCTAGGGTCCAGGCCAGGCTGGAGCCGAGCTAATAACCGCTGTTAGCGATAGCCCAAGCAAAGCCAGGTGAGAATGATAACAGAACAAGGTAGGCAGGAAAGTCACAACTGGCTCTTCTATGGACAAGAAGGCTCTAGCCTACGGTCCAAAAGGCTTATGAAGTACCTGGGCATCCCTGGACGGTGTTACCAAACAGAGAGTCCATCCACCCAGCACGCAGCAGAGTCGAACACCAAATGCCGAGAACTGCAGTGTAGAACTGCTTTACTGATAGGCACCCTGCAAGGGGAACAGGAAGCTGTCGCTCAAAACTCGAACTCCCCGATCCAGGGTTCAGGGTAGGTAGAGTTTTAGGGGTTGGGGGAAAATATATGTGGAAGTGCTGGTGGGACAAGTTTTCATTGGACGACCTCGGAACTTGGCCATTTGTGGTAAAGGACATCAGCGCTGAATTATCCTGAACAACAAACCCTTCACTTTTGAAAGGGTTATGGAGTTCAAGTTTCAACAGTATCCAATCCTTTGGTTCTGTGAGGAGGGGCGAGGCTTTGATTCTAGGTGAAGCTGGGGGACAGGGGTGGCAGGTCTAGGGTTGTCTGTAAAATAATTCCAGGACTGTATTAATCATCGACCTTCTTTGAGGGAGCAGGAACCAGTTTTAAGCTGGTCTGTGCAATGTACATGTTTTTTGACTGGGATGCTGATGCTAGTGGTGTCTGCTCAGGGCACATGGGCACCCCTGCTCCGAGCCCGGTCTCTGCAGAGCCTGCTGTTGGTGGGGCAGCCCCGGGCAACTCTATGCCAGTTGGCCGGACTCCCATCCCCAGTGCTTCCCCCGTCTGCCATCTCTCGCCTCGTGGGTTCTGGAGAGTGAGGTGGCGTCAGAGGGAGAGCGTCCCTGAATCATCCACAGGAGGCTGCCCTTTCAGAAGTTAATTAGGACTTCAGTTGTTTACGATAATGATTGTAATCAAGATTACTGTTGAGATTACTTATAGCTCTGTGAGGAATACTTTATGCAGTTCCGCGTTGTTTTCCTCTTTGTGGTGGCAGTGCTCCTCATCTTTCTTCCCCCCCTTTCTTCAGAAGTCTCGCCCACCTGCTTTGCACCTTCCTCTCTTCTTCCATTTCCTCCTCTTCTTCGCCCTTCCCCATTTAGAATAATTGCTTCATCGGCCATGAGAGACGGAAGCTGAATCAAGCCCACCTCATCTAACCTCAACCCTTCCCACCCGTGTAAACTGCATCCACAGAGAGGAAGTGACTGCTATGGGCACGCAGCTGGCTCGTGGCAGATGCGAGCAGAATACCCAGGACTCCTGGGGCCATCTGATGTTCTATTTGTTGCTCCAAACAGCTGCATCTTCCTGTTTTCCTGTTTTCTCATTGCCTGCCTTTCTCTTTCCTCCTCCTGACTCTAGGAAAGACAGGTAGGCTCCAGAGAGCTCCCAGAACAAGAAAAGCTATGTGTTTGTGGTGTGAAGAGCTTGCAAAGTGGCAAGAACTACAGGCCAGAAACAGCCCTCTGAAGTCCCTATGGACTTCCTGCCCAAACTTGTCCCAACAGAGACCCACACCTCCCTTCCCCTGTGGCACAGAGCACAGGAGGGGTCATTCTGACTTGCGAAGTGAAAATTAGTTGTTTGGTGATGGCTCACGGATTCCCAGCTGTCAGTTACTGACATCATTGCAAATACCAACTTTTCGGCTGCAAATGAAGCTGCAAATGAAATGCTGGTTTCCAGCGGAGCACGGTAGCCTGTGAATTGTTTGCAGGCAGGCACATCGCAATGCTGGCCCTTTCCTAGCCATTTGTTTTTCTCGTCTTGCATGCATAGGTCATGGTAGACTCCGGGAGCCTCATGGAGCTCACCCCTAAGGACCAAAGTCACAGAAACCTTAGCTTCTGCTGTTTCTTCTCTGTGTGGTACATCTATTAAGATGATAAAATCTGAAAATGCTTGAATTAAAAGGAACCCCAGAAATAATGTCATGCCCTACTCTTTGATAATGAAATTGGGACCCAGATAAATTTGGGTCTGGTGTTTAATCACCAAGTTAAGAAGCTATTTAATTTAGGAGTCAGGGGGAGGGTGGAAGGAGGGACGAACATTTATTGAACTCCTACTATGTGCCAGACTTAAAATTTATAATCTCATTTAATTTTCAAGGAATTTTTTAAAAATCCTCACCCAAAGATATGTTTATTGATTTTATAAAAGAGGGAGAAAGAGAGAGAAAGAAAAAGAGAGGGAAGAGGAGAGAGGGACAGAGAGAGAGAGAGAGAGAGAGAGAGAGATGAGAAAGGAACATGGACAGGCTCCAACCTAGATATATCCCCCAACTGAGGATCTAACCTGCAACCGTTTGGTGCTCGGGACCATGCCCCAGCCATGTAGGGGCTTTTTTAAAGGAAGGGCACTGGGGCTTTACACAGATGAACGATGTGCACAATGTCTCACAGTGCAAAGTGGAAGAGCCAATGGGAGGAAGGCTGCCTGGCCTCCCTCCAAAGCCCCAGCTGTTTCTTTACCCCACAATCTGGTGAAACCTTGAATAGGCACTCCGGCCCACCTGCAAGCGCTCAGAAGTGGAGAAAGGAAGGCCCTCCCGAGGTGTGACAGGGACAGGGGAGTGTCAGCACTCCCCTAGCGCTGTCCAGGGACAGCTTCTGCCTTCCAGCTCCGAATTCTCCTCCACACACATTGTCCGCAGAGGTGAATTTCCAGCAAGCACTATAAAGACTGTCGGACTTTCTGAGATTCCTTGCATCTCTGCCCACTAGCTCGGTGGTGTAATTCAACTCGGACTCACAATTATAAATGTCTATTTGTTATTTCATCAGGAAGCTGTGCTGCTAAAAGAGATAAGAGAATCGCTTGGGTTTACCAAATAAGAAATTTGTGTGAAACCATTAATGTGGATTGGGTCTACCCAGAGCCCTTTGCAAAGGCAAAAGGATAATGTCAGTATTTTAATTTCTGCCTCCATCTATCCAGTAAATGGGATCCCTGGGTCATAAAAGCAATGCTATTTTTAGGCCACTTGAACTCTGTATTTATGGTTCAGTATTAATTTTGCTTATTCTAGTCATAATTACTTTGTAACTTTCTGTGTATCTACATGTGTCTAGTAAGTGCACAACTTGTCAGAATCAGCCTCCTAATATGTGTTTATGTGTGATTATTTTGATATTTAATGGCTCCCCATTAAAATGTAAGCTGATGGGATACCCAATTTTTTCACCATTATACTCCAAGCTTGGTACACCATTTAGATGCTGAGTAAACACTTGTTGAACGAATGAACAAATGAATGAGTGAATAAATAAAATAATAATTTATATTTTATCTGCCAAATAGGAAAAATGAGAAAACTCTAAACACTGTGGTTGTTTTAGAATGATAACTAAACTTAGCTTCAAATAAAAAATCTCGTCTTTAATGCACACTCATATTTTTTAAAGCCCTGCACTCGGCCTCACGGCGTTGCAGAGGGAGCACTGGAGGGTGGGGTTCCAGCCCTGTAACGTGCAGCCACCTCACAGGACTGCAGTTCCCCCGCTTGGACCCCAACTGCGTTGGAGTTAATTAGCCCCTTATTCCCTTCTAATCTGATCATTTTTGAATTTGATGAGAGCCTATGAGCCACCTCAGGTTGAGAGAATCTCTGTATGCTCTAACTTCCTCGGACTCGGGGGTGGTACACTTTGCTTCTAGGTTCTACGGCATATTCAAGGGAGAGCGGAAGGGGACTCGGGGCCTTGTTTACAGCTGAGCTGCCTGCTACTGACTTTCTGTTGTTGCGTGTGTTTCCTCCCTTAATCCCCCTCCACTGACACGGAGGGCAGGACCCATCCGTGTCCGACGTTGTGTTGCCCTGCACAGCTGGTCCTGGCTGAGCCACACCCTTCAGACACCCCCAGGTTTCTCTGGGGAGCCTCGTGGAGCTGTCATGGAACTCGCTTGTCCCGCTGACCTTCTGAGCTTACCGGTATGGGCAGAGAAAGGGAGCGAGTGAGGTGGGAATTGTTTAAGAGTTAGAACACTGTTTCTCAAAGTGTCCTTCAGGGGATGTTTGTTCAATAAGATTCTCCACGGATGTGCTTACCATTGTTAACAAAGTGTGGGGATGCTGCCCAACAGAAAACGAAGCTCAGTGGGCACTCTGCCTATCTGAGTGTCTGAGTATTGGTACAATAAACAAAGCTCTTCAAATTCATTTAATTCTGTTTCCTAAACGTATTTGACCACACAAGCCTCTTTTTTGTCCTCATCACCCTTATTCACAGCACACAAAACTCTTCCTGTTACATATGTATCGGAGGCGCTGAGGTCCTGAAGGGAGGCCAATGGCCAAGGCCAGCGCAGGGCCAATTTGAAAAGAAGATAAAGTTTGCTTAAAATGCACTCTTTCTTTACTTTCTAAACCTGTCTCATCTCCCAGGGCATTTCCTGTTGCTCTGTTTCAGCAGCACCAAATTCTGCTTCCTAGGGGCTCATTTCATCCAAGCGAAGGTTGGCTTAGGGACTGTTCTCATTACCTCATGCCGAAGCCACAGGTCTGAGCAGGTGCTGTAATTGTCCTCCAGACGGACAGAATGCAGCTTCGAGGCTTCCAGGGAAATTTTAGTACTCATTTGTGAAAAATGTCTCTGAAGAAGAGAAAGGTAACATTGAGCCAAAGACAAGTAAGAACATTTATCGGAAAGTGATATATTTTAGAATCAAGAATCAAAATTGTCATTTTCAATAGAGTGCAAGGCATTATTTCTCTGAAACATAATAAAAGTATCCTTAAGGAGAGAATGAGGTAAATGAAAATGCAGCAGGTAAGATTTAAAAAAGGAGATGGAAGAATATAGCAATGAAGCTAATATTTTAACATCAGTTGAAAAAATAATAAAACTAATCCTTCAGAAAATAATCATAGAAGTAATACAGGGAGTGAATTATAGAAGATCCCCCAAAATATAGAGGAAATGGGGGAAATATGCAAATAACAAAATAAGAGATACACCAAGGATAGAGAATATAAATCAGCATACAGATTATTATTAGTCTTGAAGTAAAAAATAAAACAATTTAACTAGAAATGATGATCAAAAATATAGTAGAAGAAAATTTTCCTAAGATGAAAAAAGACTTGGATATACATAGCAAAGGATTTACTGCACAGTAAAAATGTATATACCTTCATTTTTAAAACATAGGAAAAACAGAATTAGTCAAAATAATAATGTATAGTCCGACCAGAGTTACAACCATTGCTAACGTTTTGGTAAATACTTGTGGCCTTTGCTCTTTTCATAGTTTATGTGGCTACATTAGTATTTTGAAAAGAATTTTTGAAAATTCTATTCTGTTAAAAGGATAAAAATAAAGGTGTTTATTGCTTCTTGGGCCATTAAGAAGGAACCAGTGTCTTCTGGAAGCCCAGCTTAGCGGTGGCGGTGGCCATGGGAGTCAGCAGGAGAGATCCTGGAACAACAAGGGGCCTCAGGGTGGGGGCCCTTGGAGCTGCCTCTCCTCACTCTTGGCACTTCCTTCACAGGGTAAACTTTAAAACCCACAGCCTTTGAAAAAGTTTTATAAAAGAGAAGAAAAGCACAATGTAGTAGATTACTTGACCAGTTTTAGGACTGAATTCTTTGTAGGTAGCTATTGGAACGTCAGCATCCCGATGGTGCATTTCCTCGGGCATCTTTAGGACAAGCACTGATAACTCCATGTGTGGAGTGATTTAGAAATCCATTTGTCTTAAGGTAGGAGGAAGGACAGGATGAACTATAATGACCCTTTTCTGTTCTGTTAGCTTGTGTCTCCATGGTGCCACTGGATTCACTTTTAGCCATTTATTCTAGCGTTTTGTCACCATAATTAACAATGTTGTGTGGAATTAACAAGCATGTAGGAAACCAGAGGAAAGAGAACGTAGGTGCTAATGAGCACATCAATTACGATAATGATAAACTTACTGTCATTCCAACCATTGATCTTCATATCACTCAGCTGTTGATTGCAAATGAGCAGAAATAAGAAAAAAATCTATAGCTCTGCCACCCATTTAATTACCATTGACTTTTAGATGTATGTCCTTTGGAAGCTTTATGCTGTCCATATTTTAGACATGATTTTGATCATATGCTATAATTTAAATTGTATATATTTAGTATTTAAAATTTCACCTACTTTTTTCTGATATGAAAAGGAGTAGATACACATTTTAGACAAGTGTAAAAATATTTAGAAAGTACAAAAATATAATTAAAATCATTTTAAATCATTCAAATTCCCACTTTTAAACATAGCATTGTTAGCATTTGGTGTATATCTTGTAGTGTTAAAAAAAAACTTTATTGCCTTTCCTAATTGTAGAAGTTGTAAAAACATATCGTAAATCTAAAAAAAACAAAAATATATAAAGTAGAAAGTAAAGTCTCCATCCTCCACAAAATGACCACTGATAAGAATTTTCTGTCTATCCTTCCAGAATCTTTTAAGCATATTTATATATTTAAACATTTTTTAAAAAATTAAATTATAGTATATACTCTTTTCTCCTATATTATTTTTGCATTTGACAACCTAATATGGCAATACTATTATTTACTTTTAAAAGTCTCCAGTTGTTTGGTGTTTAGGTTCCTCCCCGTTTTTCTATTACAAACAAACTTGCAAGGAATATCCTTTAAGCTGTGTCTTTTCACAATTGCATAAGTATCTCTGTAGAAACAATAGGGTTAAAGGCTCAGAATTTTAAAATGTTGAATAAATGTACACTTTAAGTCTTCAGATACATTGCCTTCAGAGGGGATGCTCCAGTGCCACTCTCACTACCAATATACGAAATTGCTTGCTTGGATGATATTGCATAGTTTCAATATCTTTAATATTAGAAAATCTGAAAACTGAAGAATCTCAACACAGTAATCCTCCCTTATCCAGGAGAGATATGTTCCAAGACCCCCACTAGATGCCTGAAACCATGAATAGTATCAAGCTGCATACGAGGTCTGTCTGGAAAAAGTCCAGCCATTGTTAATATAACAAGAACGGTTTGCGTGACATTAATGTAACCTGGCAGCCAAGCAAAGTGGACTGGAATGCACATGCATGGATAGTGACAGTGTCACTGTACGAATCAGTGGGGGAAGCAGACGCTGGTGAGTGAGCATGTGTATAGTGTGGCCACCGCATTCAAAATGACTGAGTGAGCAGAGCAAAGAATCTGCATCAGATTTTGCGATGAGTTTGAACGTTCCTCCCCAGAAGCTACCTGGATGACTCAGAAGGGCGCGGCTGTGGGCAACTGGTGATTGGCAGCTTCATCACGACAATACGCCCACTCACGCATCATGTCTCGGGCAGGTTTTTTTTTTTGCGAAACATTAAATCACCCAGGCGACTCAGCCCCCCTACAGCCCAGATTTGGCACCCTGCGACTTCTGGCTTTTCCCACAACTAAAACCACCTTTGAAAGGGAAGAGATTTCAGACCGTCGATAAGATTCAGGAAAATACCATGGCACAGCTGGTGGCTATTGGGAGAGATGTGTAAAGTCCCAAGGTGCCTTCGCTGAAAGGGATTGAGGAGTCCTTGTCCTATGTACAATGTTTCTTGTATCTTCTTCAATAAATGTCCCTATTTTTCATATTAGGTGGCTGAATATCTTCTGGACAGACCTCATATATACTATGCGTTTTCCTATACATACATATCTATGATAGCTTAATTTATAAATTAGGCACAGTAAGAGATTAACAACAATAGCTAATAATAAAATAGAACGATTATAACACTATACTGTAATAAAAGTTATGTGAATGTTGCTTCTGTCTCTCCTTCAAAATATCTTGTACTGGACCACTCCTCCTTCTTCTTGTGATGATATGAGATAATAAAAACCTATTTCTGAATCTGTGTGACCACTCCTTACTTGCAGTAAATGAATGGTGTGGTGTCACTAATTTCAGGGACTCCCTTGTTGAAGTATTTGTTCAGGCTTCAGTGTTTTCTGGTGTAACAGGTTGCCATTGATTGCAACACGTTTTCTGTTTGTGTCTTCCACCCCCAAATTTAAAGCCTTTTTCATCTTAACTCAGCACTTATCATGCACTGTAGCCATAACTTTGTTGTTTGAGGTGTGACAGCAAAACTAGCACAAATTTCTTTTTTCATCACAGTTTCACAGATAGAATATGCATTCTTATCATAGATCTTAGCAATTTCAGCATACATTTCTTTCTTTCCTTATTAAGTTGAGCACTTTCACCTTTTCACCTAAAGGAAGCACATCAGGGCTTCTCTTTGGCACGTCCAAATGGCCGACCTCACTACTCCTGGGCTTTGGGGCCATTAGTAAGTAAAATAAGAGTGACTTGAGCACAAGCACTGTGATAGCATGATAGCTGACCTGATCGCTGAGAGGCCTGAGTGACTAAGGGACACAGTGTACATAGAGATGCTGCACAAAGGGAGGTTTCACATCCAGGCAGGGTGGAGGGTGGCAGAGTGAGAATTCATGGCACCACTCAGAATGGCACCCAATTTAAAACTCACATATTGTTTGTCCCCGAAATTTTCCATGCAATATTTTCAGACCATGGTTGACCACCAGTAACTGAAACCTTGGAAAATGAAACCGTGCATAAGGGGGGCACTACCACTGTATTATTTTAATTTGCATTTACCATATTTTGCCTTGTATAATGTGTACTTTTTTGCCCAGATTTTTGAGGAAAAAATAAGGATGCACCTTTATACATGGGTAATATCTGAAATACCCTGTATCTTTTCTCATGTTTCATAATTATTTGTTACATAAAACTTCTTATACCATAATATGTTAAAAAGTAAATGCTAAAATTCCTTTATAATACAAAAAAACCCAAGTATTTAAATATAAATAAATAAATAAATAATTGAATTAAAATATTAAAACACATTTTTTTCCTGAAAGTTTGGGCCAGAAACATAGGGGTACGTTTTGCATGACAAAATGCGGTATTTCATGACTGGTGAGGTTTCACATCTTTTATGTTTATGGTCACTTTCACTTATTTTGTAATCTGCTGTTTTAACCCTTTTCCCATTTTCTTTTGAACTATTTCTTATTTCCTTAATTATTTGTAGAAACACTTTATACATTATAAATATCAATCTCAAGGTAAGTTTTAAATTAAACAGAAAAATTCCACTCAAGTTCCTAAACAATGAAAATATCTGCATGTTGCTTTATGAAGAATTTTTTGTTTTTGTTAGTGAAATATAGAAATTTTTACCTAGTAGTTCTGGTGGAAATGTGCTAAATGTGTAAATAATTTAACTGTTACTAATAGATGACATATCAAAATAATACCACCATCATTTCAAACAATCAACAAACTTCAAGAATTGGGAGGTGGACAACATGGTATGAGAAAACACATTTCGTGGAAGAACACATTTCCAAGAATGAAGGTAGTGCCTTCTAAAGAAAGCACCGTGGAGCTAATTTTACCCCATGGGCTACAGGATTCACCTGAATGTACAGAGAGAACTGGATTCCTAATTTAGGAACCAAACCAAATGAGGAAATACATTCAAGCTCCTTCTATATTGTAATAAAAGTAGTAACCTCCCCCCTACCCCGCCAGAAACTTGCTCTCACGTTGGAGCAAGGAACAGAGCTCAGTGTTCCCTTAGAAGCAAATCCTGAGTTTCTAAACCAGAGTAAAGATACTGCAGAAGGAAGTGTGTTTCTATCTATCTGCAAGAGGACAGGCTTACAATGGCATTACACATGTGGTTTGCCAAGATCGTCTTCTTCAGCCCTATTGGAGCATTCTTGAGGCACAAAGTTCCCCCCAGTGCTGGAGACAGGTTTGCCTGACAAGCCTGAAGTATGACAAGTGTCCTTTCTTTTTTCTCCTTTTTCTTTCCTATTATTATTATTATTAGTTATCTTAATAGGTGTTTCAATAAGGAAGTCAGAGGCTGTTTAGGGGCTGCTACCCAGAAGCCATTAGTTTCCTGAGAGGCAGGGAGAGCGAGACTTCCGTAGAGTCTGTGTGCGTGTCTCTCTGTGTGTCTGAGTGTGTGACCGGGTGTCTGGGTGCCCTTTTAATTAAAGTACACTATATATTCAGAAAAGTACACAACTGTACACATCAATAATTTTCACAAAATGCCCACAGCAATGTAACCAGTACCAGAATCAAGACACTGAATATTACCAACACGCCAGAAATCAACCTTGTGCCCCACTTTCCTAACGTTTAACGCCGTAGATTAGTTTTGCCTGTTTTTGACTTTTATATAAATAAAGTTGCTGTGTGTGTGTGTGTGTGTGTGCGTGTGTGCGCGCACAGTACTGGATGGCTGTTGGCCCTTTCCATTTATTTATTTGATAGTCGAAGAGAAAAGAGGTCAGTGCCCCAGCCTAAATAGTCAGGTGTTGCATGTTTTAAAAATCCGGTTGCACACAGATTGAAAACTGCTACTGTGTGGCATTGTACTGTGTGATGTACCACTATTTATTCACTTCCTTATCGGCGGGCAGTGTCGAGCTTCTGGTGATGGCCTATTACGAATGGTGCCGAGATGAGCATTCTACTGCGTGTCTTTTGGGGAACTGTGTAGATGCAGGAGTAGAATTACACAGTCATAAGATATGCACATATTCCTCTTCAGTAGATGATACCAAAATTCTTCCACAGTGGTGGCACCATTTTTCATTTCCACTGGCAGTGTGTGAGAGCTCCGGTAGCTTAATTTTCTCAGCCAAGCTTGGCGTTTTATTTTTGCATTTTTTCTTTTGTGGTACCTGTTTTGGTGGGTGTGTGGTCTCAGGGTGGCTACAATTTGCATTTCCCTAAGAATTAATGAAACTGAAAAAAAAAACAAGAAAAATGTTTTGGTCCCTGGATATCCTTTTAACGAACTATTACGCACACGTGTCTTTCTACATAGTTCTTTGCCCCCTTGAAAGAGTTTACGTTCTCTTTCAGCAGCAGAAGGGTCCTTTTCCCAAGGAAGAAAATCCATTCTGTAGGAGAGACAAGAACTTTGGTTGGAGAGATTAGTGGACTTGGTCTTGAGTGGTTTCTCCACTTACTTACTATTAAACCTGAAAAAAATTATTAACCTCTTTAACTTCATTTTTATCATTTGTTAATTGACTACAATTCCTCCTCTCTGATTAACTTAGGTGATGTCTGACTCAGGTAGGTCTTCAGTAAATGCAGTCATTTTACGATAGTAACATGCCATGTGGGTGACTATCTTTCCTGCCTACTGTTTCCCATTTTTTAAAATCCTAATCTGTTTTCAAAGACCTCGCCTCTGTGTTCCAGCACAGCTAAGAGCTACACTCACCTGGTAGGTAGGAGGTGTTTGGTAAGAGTGTTTTAATCGATCAGATGATTAATTGATTAGGAGACCTCAGGTAGAGTTGTGGTCAAAATACCCAGGGGGCCCATGTCAGCCCATCTTTGGTCTACTCCAGAGAAATCTTTAACATTGTGGGAAGAGAGGCAGTATGATCCCCTACTAGTTAAACTTCTTTCTTGTTTTGCTTTTTCCTTTATTCAGAGCAGGGCATTTCGAGATGGCGATGGAACTCACGTGTGCGGAAGGAAAATAGGAGTTCTGGTTTACTCTGGGGTAGTCCCCCCACTTTGCCCCCTTTCAACTTCCCAGTTGAAATTAACCATCTCCGGCGTGGGGTCGCAGGCTCCCATCGTGCCTCCGGTGCGGCCATTGGCACTCGGTGTGAACGCGACGGGGGAGGGGTGCGCGTTCCCACCGTCCACGCTGTTACCGGGGGGTGAAACACCACTCTGCACCCTCTCAGCCTTCACTGTAAGAGGAAGACGAATAACTGTCAGGCTGGTAAGTCTGGCAGAGGCTCCCCAGCCGGCTTGCCAGGGTCCCACGTTCTCTGCCACTCCGTGCTTTAAACTTCTGAGACAGTCCGCTGTGGGGGAGGCCAGGGGTTCACAATCTGTGCCCACGACTGGGAGCATGTGTACCCAATCAGGAAGGTAAATATTAGGAAGACAATCGCTGACACATGGAGAAGCATTTTCTTCCACCCTAGGCGACAAGACTTGGGGCACCCTTTACTTAAAGCGGGGGGAGGTTGTCAAAGCAGAAACAGAACGGAACCAGACTTTAGACTTTTAGATTTCTAAAGACAGGATTCGGGATATAATACCAATATATCTAGAAGAATATGCAAAACAGTTTTTCCCCCTGCCAGGCTAGACAAAGATGCTGTGGACTGGAATCGAACAAAGAGGGGCTGAACCTCTAATAAGGGACCGTCCATCCTATGCCCAAGCGAGCTCCCTCTGTCCCCAGTACCAGAGTGACATGCGAGAGTTGAGGCACCACCCGAAGATCTTCCCTTATCATTCAAGTGAGAACTAAACACCTGCGTGCCAAGGAGCTGTTAGAATTTGTATCTCTTCGCCATCCAGTGAGTGATCCTCACAGATAGCTGCCGAAGTGTCGCCTGTTGATCAGGGTGATGTCCAGCTGTATTTGACACTCCACATAGCCCTTGCCACCTTGCCACATGGACAGTCCTCCTAGAACTACCCAGGACTCTTGGAAGCTCTCTAAGATGGAGAAGAGAATGATTTAGACAATAAAAGAAATGACAGTGGTTTAGAAAGAAAGCCCTATGTTCTTAGTTAAGGCGGGGCTGACATGGACCGGTCTCAGGCTCAGCCCACCCCCACTCCTTCCAGGGATAAAATACCTACCCCACCTTGTTATACTCCTTGATATCCCTTGCATCACCTAATGCAAAGGGACTGTACAGTTAGGAAGCCCTCATTAGATTACATCTTTGTTAGATTTAATAGAGTTTATCTGAAATTTAATGATGCTCTGCCGATGTGGTCAATGGACCACACATCAGTACTTACCATGTCTCTGACACTTAGTTCTTCGATCAGCTCTGCCCAAGGCCAGAAGCAATAGATGTCTGTGTACCTCTGGTTTCAGGTACTGCGGTTTCCATGTTAGGAAACAATTGCTTTTTTAAAAGAAGAGAACAACCTTTGGAAATCCTTTCCAAACACAGCAGGTACAATGACAGGTCAGGAGATATGCCGTCGACTCCCAGGTTAAGGCATATTCAGGGAGTTGAAAGTCATGGACATGTCAATACAGCAAAATCGTTAAGTTATTAAGAACTTCCACTGAAATTTGACAGGTATACGTTATGCCACTTCCTGCCTATAAGACCTTGCATCATTTAATAACTTTTTTATCCCTCAGTTTTTCATGTGTGCGTTGGGGATAATAAACTTTCGATACCAAAGAGTTGCTCTGAAATTCAATAAGATGATGTCTGTAAAGGGCTTAGAAAAGTCTCTAGCACAGAAAAAAGTAATCAATATATGGTAGTTACAATTTTGGATAGTTAAGCCACACTGTAACTTTTTAAACCCAAACCATCATTGCTTTTTCAGTTGAAGCTGGGTGGGTCTACTTGCTGGAAAGCTAGGAGAACCAACAGCCATTAGGTCAGACGACTTCCTCTGGAGGCCAGGAAAAGGGGTGTTGTGAGCAGCTGGAAGACCGCGCTGTGAATCCGGCTCGCAAAGTACCCATCCGGGCCCCTCCCTTCAGTGGCACAGCAAGCCTGGGCCCTGCCTGAGTAGCTCAGCACAGAAGCAGCCATCACCGTGTGGGAACCCGCACCATCTTGCAAAGCCTACCAGATGGGTGACACAGTCCTGGCACTTCGATGGGAATAGATAGGTGACCTGTGACTGGGAGTAAGGTCTAGCAGGCAGTAGAGCACAGAAAACACCTGAGTCATTTCAGGCTCATTAACACCACCTGCTATGACCACCCAGATCTGGTCAGCTGCGGAGGGCCCCGACGTTATTGACAGGAGGGAGACCTTGTAAGAAGTTATTCTCCTGCTGTTCAGTGATCTCTGCTGTGTGGGAGGGGTCTCCTCATGAAATGACACTCCTGACCTTGCTGGGTTAGGAGCAGGCAGTCATCCTGTGTTGCAATTTGGGAAATATGGCAAGAGTTCCCCCAACCCCCAAAGCCTTTAATTTCCCCCAACCACTGTGCCTCTTCCTACATGTTCTATACTTCCAACGACTCGGTCACTGCTTTGAGAGAAAGGCTAAAACTATGGACAGAATTCTCAGAGGTGACAGCTAAGTAAGTTTCCTTACTATTTCTTTATTTAGGAATAGCCTACCCCTGATCTCCTCTCTTTATGCACACTCTCTTCCCCAAGCTTTTGCTCGTTTCTTCATTCAAAGCACATTTTCTGAGTGCGTTCTATATGCTAAGACCTGTGCTAGATGCTGAAGACACGGTCACGACCCAGACGGACAGGGTGCCCGCTCTCATGGGCTCTATACTCGTGCAAGGAGAGCGGAACACTTGAGTGTATAAATAAGATCAGCTTGGAATATGAGGGAGGCGGGGCCGAACAGTGGATGCGAACGAGGTCCCTTGGTGAAGATTGCCGAGGCTGAACTCATGGCAACCTGTTAGCTGGGTGGCTTGGATGAGATACTTAACCATTCACTGATTTGTGAAGTGAGGATTTTCTAATAGGGCCCCTCTCACACGAAGCGTTTGACCTGAGACGTAAATGCTGACCCGAGGCGACCTTGGGAAGAACTTGGAGATAGATATTTTAAATGTGTACAAATGTCTTCTGATGGAAACAAGCTTAGAGGATTCTAGCTACAGAAGGAAGGCTCCTGTGTCTGACATATACTGAAAAAAAGTAAAAGTGACAAAGGGTGGGGTTGGACAAGTAGACAAGCACCGGATCATGATGACACCAGCCACGTGGAGGACTTTGGGTTGTATTCTAATTGATGAGGTCTCCCTCTCCACCTGGAGTGATTTCTCCTTACCTGGCCACTCTTCTTTTAAAAAGAACCTACTAAAATCCCATGCACAGTTCACAGTCAATTCTCATATCATTTTTTCTATGACATCTTTATTCCCACTTGCTAGAAAAGTTAGATCCCACCTCTGTGGTGCTTCAGACTAAACATTAGCTGGTGTAGATGTTTGCTTCCCATCTTCATTGTGTGTGCTGGATGTCAGGGGTTGTGTCCTCTTCGTTCTAGAATGACCTAGTGAAGTGTGTGGCTCCGAAGCACAATAGATACTCTTTGAATGATTGAGCAGATGAATAAATGCATGAAAGTATGAATGAATTAGTGAGTGAATAATATCAGTTTGGGTCTTTTAGTCAGATTTCCTAATTGAAAATCTGGACACAGAGGGTATAATCTATAGTTGAGGCAGATTTTACTTGGAGGAAAAAGAGACCCCGAAAGCAACAGGGAGAAGAGGGGATGGAAAACGGAAGAGGGTTGGACTGGAACTCCATGTGATCCGATGGAGGTCACATTTCTTTTTCTCAGTTCTAAGCCTAGCTATAATTACATGAGTTTGGACAATTACTCAACAAAAATAACTCAACAAATATCACAATGCCTCACTTATTCAGAAGTTAGACTTCCAGCAACCCTGATGTCTTTAACCTGAACAAAGCAAAACCTCAAAAGGAAACACAAACCCATAAAAACTAAGAATCCTCTCACTTTAAGTTCTGCTCAAATAAAACAGAACTTAAAGGAAAACAACCTTAGCTGAAAGAAGTGGTTATAAAACCCATGACCTCAGAGCAAGAATGCCATCTGGTAATAGCTTGCTTATTTCCCTTCCTTCTTCCCTTCCTTCCTCCCCAAATATTTATTGAGCACCTGTGACGTGCCAGGCACTGGGCTGCTGCTGGGGCTAAAGCAATAAACGGGACAGACGTGTCCCTGTTTCAGGGTGCTGTCCTTCTTCCCTCTCAGCCACTGCCTTCCTACCCTCCTGCTGATTTACCTTCCCTTGCTCCTGGCATCCCTTACCTATTATAGCAAGAAAAGGCAACAGATCCTGGTATCGAACGTTTTGGGGTTCAGTTCCTGACCCTGTCAATTAATTTCTCTCTTCCTCAAATTTTGAAAGCTCCAAGCTAAAATCTGCCCCAGGTATGAGCAGTTATTAGGAAAGCTTGAAAGAGGAGGACAACGCAGGAGGAACAGGGACCTAGGACGGAGCTGCGGCTGGCATTTTGACCCATACGCCCTTGTGAAGGTCACATAAGCCCTCTGGTCCTCAATCCCTCCGCCTATGAGGTGCAGCTGCAGTAGGCAGCTTCCCTTTCCAGCACTTCAGTAACCTATGGTCAACTGTGGTCTGAAAATATTGAATGGAAAATTCCAGGAGTAAACCATTCATATGTTTTAAATCATGCACCATCCTGAGTAGCATGAGGAAATCTCACGCTGTCCCACCCAGGACATGAATCTTCCCTTTGTCCCGTGTAACTGCACGGTAGCCGTTCCCAACGCATTAGCCACTTGGGAGTCATGTTGGTTTACTGCACTGATTGTGCTGATATCGCAGTGCTTGTGTCCAAGTCACCCGTATTTTACTTAATAATGGCCCCGAAGCACAAGAGCAGTGACGTGGACATTTCAGATGTGCCGGAGAGGAGCCATAAAGTGTAAGTATGTAGGAACGACATAGTGTACATTGAGGTTTAGTGCTATCCACGGTTTCAGGCATCCGCTAGAGGTCTTGGAACATATCCCCCAAAGATAAGGGGGGTACGGTGCTGTCCTTTTCTTAGTTCTCCTTTTTCCGGAGTGCTTTATTTGTTTACTTATTTGTACATATAACTGGTATACAATATTCCGTTGGTTATATTAGCTTCAGGTATACGATGCAGTGATTTGACCGTTTGACACCTTACAATGGGATCACCCCGCTGATTCCACTATTGTTCTTGGCGATGCATTGTTCGTATGTCTCTGGGCAGTACCTTGCAAATAAGTCAGCTCGGGTCCCTGCCTCAAGTGCCCGTGGCATTTGATACAACTAGCAGATGACACATTTGCCACAACACCTCCAGGGAAAGAGCTCTAAAGATTTTAACAAAAAAACAGGTCTTTTATATTTCTCTGATGAAGAGACTGTCTGACTTTAAAGGCAGGAAGAGAGAACTGTGCGCAGTTTGATGGGATTCAGAACATCAAAGGCTGTTGAGTTGGTGTTTGGAACAATCTCTCGGGTCAAATCTAATTTTATCGGAGCTGATGTTGCCAAGCTCTGGTAATGGCTCCCAGCCTCACCGCCCATTGCTCATTGTAAGGCTGCGGGTGCAACTGCTGCTGAGCCTCCAGCAGAGGGTCCTGCAGATGGCTTTTGTCGCGGTTGCTCCGGGGCCGGGGAACGGTGTTAGATTTAAACCCTGGGAGCTGTGGGCTGACAGAGCAGAAAGGATGCCGGACCTGGAGTCAGGACCTCTGTCTTGAAACCTTGGCACCACCGCAGACCCTTTCCTCCCCAAGCGCTTTCCCAGTTGGATTTGACAATTTGGTGTGCTGGTTTCCAGAAGATTTTGCACTGGAAGAAGGATGAAGAGACGCTTGGGGCTGTGGAGAATGGGGCGCTGTCTGGGCACTAGGGAAGGCGACGTTAACAGAGAGGCATGACGTGGCGTGCTGACCTAGAGAAAAGGCATCAGGCTCAAGGCTGGGAGCCACTGAGAGCCGCGGGGGTTGGGCTGACAGTACCCTGTGGGCAAAGGGGCCCGTGGTGGTTAAATTTTTGTGTCCACCTGATGGGGTTATGGGGTGCCCAGATATTTGGCCAAAGATTATTCTGGGTGTGTCTGTGAGAGCATTTTCTAGACGAGTTCAACATTTAAATCGGCAAACCGAGTAAAGCAGGTTGCTCTCCCTAAGGTGATTGGGCCTCATCCAATCAGCTGGAAGTTTGAACAGAACCAAAGGCTGACCGTCCCCTGAGGGAGAGAGAATTCTCCTGTGTGGCACTTTGGAACTGGGCCATTTGCTCTTTCTGGCTCTACAGCCTACTGGCCTTCAGACTTGAAGACATCAAGACTGGGACATCAGCTCAATCAATTTTGAACTTGTCAGCCTCCGTAATTGCATGTGCATTTATGATTCCTAATAACAAATTTAAAAACATAATTTCCTACTGATTATGATTCTCCCTCCTATTATTGTTGATTCTCTTTCTTTGGAGAACCTGACTATAACAGGGCACTATACTTGCAGCAGACTCCCTTGCACTCAACTGGGCAGGTTGGGTAGAGAAGTTTAAACAAAGGACGCAGTCAGAGTCCAAGGCAGCCCCTCATTGGTCAGGTGTTTGAGTCTGGCAGACTCTCCCTCCCAACCTCTCGCTAGGCATAGAAGGGAAGAGGTCTACTATTAGCCAAGCAGAGAGGGGCTTCTACATGTCAGAAGACATCCCAACTTTTCACTCATATCTCCTTGTCCAACCTTGGTAAGGAGGAGTTTTGCACTTCTTAGGTGTTCTCAGCCCATTCTCTAAGCTCAGAAACAAACACGGCAGACAGACACCACCTAGCATTTCCCCCCCACCCCCCGTCATGCACGTCCCACATTCCACTTGGGCAGCTCTGTGCCTCTCACCTGACCTGCCGAGGGGGATCATCCACAACACATGCAGGGACTGCCAAGGCGCTAGTTTCTGAGCCATCCCTTGGGGCAGCTCTGGGCTACAGACAGAAGGTGTGAGCAAAAGTAGCTTTATTAGCAGTAAGTAATATTTTGATACTAAAGTGTATGATTTAGTTTGATTCCTTTCACCCTCTACCTATCCCTTCATCACAGAAGAAAAGCCTTTCCATAAATGCTGCACAAAGAATATCATCGGCACAAACTGAACAAAAGAGCCAAATTGAGGCCTTTTGAATTTTAATTAATTCTTTTGGTAAATCTATAGCAGATATAATAACTTTGAATGCCATAGATTTTTATCCCAAGAACCAGGTGCTTGAAAGGAAAAAAAAAAAAGATGTTTTGAATTCTAGAAAGCTTGGTTAAAAGGCTAAGAGGTGAAGCCTGAAAACAGAGGGCAAAGTTTATTTATAAACAATAGATTCCAAAGAGGAATTTGAGGAAGAGTTACATCCTGTTCTAAAAGGAGGAAGGGCAGCTGAGCTGTAGAAGAGAAGGCAGAAGGGCCAAGCCTCCCAGTGCCAGAGGGACCCGCGCAGCAGTGCGTACAGCTGCGAGTCATGGGGGGATGGGGCGGGCGTCCCAGGCTGGGAAACTGCTCCTCGGCCGCAGCCACGCCTGCCATGAGCCTCTTGTTCCTGCCAGGAGGGGACATGCGCCAGCCTTCGTCTCTTCTCATGAACTGAAATCGCCCCCATGTCTGGAAAGACGAGGCAAGAGGAGGAGAAGTCCTCAAATTAAATGAGAATTTACCTAAATTAAATTAAATTAAATTAAAGTGAATGAATTGCCTTGAATTAGTAAGATTCCATTTTCTATCATCGGTGGGGATGGAAGTTTGAGACTGACATCAAGCCATTGAATAGACGAAGTTTTTTATTTCTATCCCCGATTTTATTTTTAAACCATCGTATGCGTTCCTGTCTTGCTGCCACTGGCAGGAACAGGCAAACTCTGAGGGGCCGCGTGGATGTTCCCTCCCATGCTCGGGGGGGGGGGGGGGGGAAGCTGCCTGGCGACATCTGACAGTCTGAGGACCCAGTCCTTCAGGACCCAGCATCGTGCATTCACTCCTTTTCCGTTTCTCACCGCCTTTGTTCGTGTTCCTTAGTTACTGTCACTTACTGAGAACCTACCTACCCTTTCTCAGCCATTGTGCTAAGTGCTATGCTTAGGTGATTTCGTTTATGTTGCGTCATACCTGGTTGAAGTAGATGTTGTCATCACTAGTTGATCAATGAGAAGACTGGGGATCGTGGGGTTTAGGTAACACTTTTAGGATTTCACAACCAGTGGGTGGCAAGTGTAGAATTAAGATTCAAGTACCTCTGACTCTAAATCCCTTGCTTAAAGTCGACTTAGCAATACTGAACTGAATTGAATTGAATAATGTATATACCAGCCAGAACTTTCTGAAGACACTTCCCCAGATCCTTCTAATCATTAGAAATTTGATGAATAATTGCCATTTATTTTGGCTGCTCATCATTTACATCTCTTTCTAGGTTTGAGACATTTTCCACTTTTGGGTGTTGGTGGGAGAGCTATTTGCAATGAATGGCTTTAGGAGAGCATTGCCAAGCATCATTTGGTACCTGCTAAGATTCAAGGGCAAAAGGGTCAGCAGCTTCAAAGTTAGGTCTTCTTCCATCGTCCTACGGAGAAGTGCTGAGACCTGTACAAGACCTGCTGGATGCCCTGTGGGGTCATGCACCAAGAAAATGACCTCACCTCCCTTTTGTTCTTTCATTTTATAGGCAAGCTAGAGAGTGGTTTTTGCAGGCAACAAATAAACATTGTGGACTTGGGAACCAAATCTGAGTTTAACTGGGCCAATGGTTTGAGGAGGTGCTTGGAGATGCCAGCTGGCTAGCCCTGAAGACTTTGGAGGAAGTTGAGGCCATGTGCAAACTCTCCTCTTGAGAAGAGGTGTGTGGCCCAGTCTTACTTAGCTCATTGCAAGGCAACCTGAGTTTCACAGGTCATTCGTTAGATAATCTTGCTGGTCCCCAAAGTCCAGGGAGGCTCATCAAATGTAAGTCTTTCCATTAAGGGAAATGATGAGTCCATGTATGAAATATGAAGAAGAGATTGTTCAACCTCCACTTCCTGGTGCTGGAAAAGTTTATGTCCAGCCTAGGGTCAATCTCTAACCCAGTTCTCTCCACCCAGATGATCTCAATTCAAGCAATTAGTCATTCCTTTCCAACTGATGAACAGCTTACATTAAGTTAAAACCTGTCGTCCCTATGCTCCCAGCTGCCGGGCTCAACTCAGGCAAGCAGGGGTATTCACTGATGAAGGGCAGGACCAAGGTGAGGACTAAGTCAGCCAACAGGAAAGCCATGTCCCCTTCTTCCTCTTCCCTTAGAACCCAGCGATCCCCTAACGGGTACCTCAACACACTGTGTACATTCCACTCTATGCCACATGCCCATGATCCCCATACTGCCAAGTCCCACAAGGGTACACAGGACAGCGTTCAGTAGAGATTATAGAGACCAGAGGGCACCGCCGGCCGCTGGCCTCCATCTCAAGCTGCAGTCGGTGCTATATTATCCCCCACTCCAGCTTCCTGGGAGCCCAGGGTCTTTGCCAGCGCAGACAGACCTGGAATTGTGGTTGTTCTTTCCGTGAGGTCTTCTCACTGGGATGCCCCTGCAGTCAGCAGGGGTTGTTCAGTTGATATGTTGGCACATTACCCTAGAATGAAAGGAACAACACAGAATGCAGCTGGAAGGATCTAGATAGCAGCTACTTGCACTCCTGTGATTAGTACACTCAGTAATGTTTGGGACCTTCCCCTGCTTTCCAGAGCACATGATGGCAACATCTCTGTTAAGCTACTTTTGCCTGTTCTTGAACTCTTGCACGTCTGGCTTCCGTCACGCAGAGTAAAGTCTCTGAGATCCATCCAAGCCGTTGTGTGTTTCTGCAGCTTGCACCTTTCCATTGCGGAATAGTCTCGTGTTGTATGAACATATTGCAAATCTGTGATCTAGTATCCTCTTCGTGGATACCAGGTCTGTCTTCCCGTTTTTGGCTCTTCCAGATGAGACTAATGTGAACATTCTTGTACATGTGTGATTCTTTTTACGGACAGATGTCTTTATTTCCTGCGGGTACCTATGCAGGAATGAAACTGCCGGGTCAGAAGTTAGATGCAGGTTTAATTCTGATCAGCCCCTTTTTTGCTAAGGTTCCCAGAGCTGGTTTGTTTCTGAGGCTTGCAGTGAACAGCCTCCACCCTACCGGCATCATTTTTACTAGTGTTAACTTTGCACTTTTATTGAGCAGCATAAAATGTCAGGTACTCAGCTAAGCGTGGGTGACACAGAAGTGAAAAAACTCAGTTTTGTTTTCAAGGCCATCAAAGTCCGCAAAGAGGGACGACACAGCTGCACACAGAGTTGTTAAAAAAATACCAGGAGCATGTGTGAGGGGCCTGGCAGGCAGAGAGGATGCTCCCGGGGTCAGAGGAGGGAGCCTGGCTGCGGCCCCAGGGGTCCACGAAAGGGTCCCCAGAGACAGGGGAGTGGACATGCACCTTTAGAGCAACTCAGTTTCACTGAGTAGATGTTACGTGCATTATAGACTGTCTGCTCCATGGAGTACTGTATAGCCGTTAAAGTTATAATTAGAAAAACTGTGCAATACTTGAAGAGCAGTATACTAAAGTGACATGACATGACAGAATCCAACAGCAACTGCCATGGTTGTCACTCTGTAAACTCCATATTTATGAATGTGGGATGGAAAGAAAGGAGGAAAATAAAAGTGAAAGATGTGTTCTTTGGTGCAGTTCTGGGTAAATTCTCTTTGATTTCCATTTTCTTTTCAAGTCTTTTTTGCATTTTTAATTTTTACATTTTTAAAGCAATAGAGGCTGGGAAGGAGATGAGTATTCCTAGCCAGAAAAGCAACCTTGTCACAGACTTAAGAACGGGAAAGTAGTTTGTTTGTTTGCTAGGATTTCTACAGTGGAGATTTCGTGTGTTGGAGGACAGTGTCCGGATGGCACAGCTGAATCAGAAACCGGGGCTGTTGTGACCGAGTGTTCCAGTGGGTGCAACTCAGGCCAGCAGCCCACTCCTTTTAGAGAAAGAGACATCGGTGTCTTAGCAAGTCCTCTTACCTGAAAGGTGCGGGAGGAAGAGAGGGACTGTGGGGCTCAAGGGTGGAAGGTATCAGGTGGGTCTCTGTTGTGGGGTGTGTGAGGCAGTGGAGGGGTGGGGGGGGGGGGTGACCCGAATGGACAGTCTTTGCCCTGGTGCTTTTCGCAGCAGCAGTCACAACCCTCTGTCTAGCACCGCTTACCCAAGAGCACTTCTCCCCAGACAAGCTGAGGAGGGGTGAGCTGCCTATCTAGCAGCCAAGTAAGCTGTGTTCATTTTGCTGTCATGGGTCCTAAAACCGACGTGGAAACGCGCCCTCTCCCAGCACCCTCTCCCACAGCGTGGCCGATGCGATTCGGGGAGAGCGCCACCCGCAGGGGAGCGGCTCCACGGAGGTGCCGGCTGCCACCCGGACAGAAGAGGTAAACAAAGCACCTTGTTTCCAATGAGTTATTGGCCGGGGCAGGCTGTGAGGCACTCTCATTTTTCTTCCAGAGAACAGCCTTGCGGAGGTCTCCTGAGGAGGAGGCGGGGCATAGAATTTCAAGAGATCTCAGGCTCTGGAACTGCCTTGGTTTTTTGTGGCTCTCGTATCTGATAAAAGATGAGCACGGGGCTTTCTCAATTCCTTGCTGCTGTCCCCTGGCGTCCTAGCCTCTGGTTTCAAATGAGGCGGCATCAGTGTGAACTGGGTACTTGGTGTTGCTGACTCCCGCCCTCGGTGATCCTGTAACTTTTCCCACAGCCCCCCCGGGGGCTCACCACCCATAGCTCTCTTAGGGTCTTCTCGCTGAGCTCATGTGGCAGCTGGACGGGAACCCTGCCACCAGTGCGGAAGCTGTCAGTGTGCTGCCGTCTGTCCTGCACGCTGTCTGTCCTGCATGCTGTCCAGAGCTTGGCCAGGGCTGCCGCGCCCTCCAGGCAGTGCACCTTCACAGAGCCCCCTACTGGCTCACCCTCAGCATGCCCGCTGGCCGGCTGGCTTCTGCTCACATGTGGGAGCAAGCACCCCTCCCTCACTTTCTTTTGTCATTTGAGCCTCAAAGCGCCATTGAAAATAGAAACAGTTGCTTGTTTTCACAGCTGGTCTCCTTTTTTAGGCTGCGACACTGACCATAGAGCAGTGAGAGCGCTCAGACACCAGGACGGATTCACAGTAAACCTCTGTCACATCCTTCCCTCTCGGGAAGGTCCTTCTGCCTCATCGGCACCTTCCAAGCAGTTTGTGCTGACAGATGCGTAAATATCACCAGCCCACGCCCAGAATTCTTGACTCTCCATGAGGCTTAGCTGTAATCCTCTGCTACCTGCCCTCACATTTTCCGAACTCAGACTTTCCTCCAAATATGGGTGCTGAACAAGAGGATGTGAGACACGGTATCACCATCACCTAACTCCCTCCCCTGCATGGTGTACCCTGGGTACCACAGAGCTCAGCGGCCCTGATATGGGCTCTGGTCTCATCTAGCATCAACCTTCACCTCATATTTGTCTGAGACCAGTGGTACTACGAGTTTCCCTCCTGAGCCTTCAATGGGGCAGAAGTGAAAGCAGCTGATACTGGCAATATCTCTGTGTAACCAGATTGTTTATATGTGCCCGGGGTTTGCTTTAACCAGGTATGGTGTTACACATGGACATAGAAACTCCTGTTATGAAGGAAGGAGGTTTTGTACTCGCAGACCTTAGAAACAGGAGGCAGGACACCCAGAGAGTGTGCCATACCAGTCAGCACCAGCGTCCATCGGCTGGCAGAGGGAGCCAAGGGAAATGTGAGCAAGAGCCTCTGCTGTGGTTTCTGCAGGAAAGGGCTGGTGAAGCAAAGTAGGTTTGGTAGCGCCTGGGATGATCGGGGCAGGTGCGCGGAGGTCCGGAGCGTAAGAGCGCAACGAATAAGAGCTCAGTCAATGAGGTGACTGGAGAGGATGGAATCTGTATTGGTTAGTTTGCGGGCGAAAAGTACACTAGGCTAGTTGTTTGCTATTTCTAGGAATCGGGTAGCTCTGGGAGAGGCAGTCTCTCTCTCCAGGGTCAGCTAGGTCCCAAACACCAAAGGATCTGAATAAGGAGATATACACGCTTAGTACAGACCGTCACGGGTAGTTTTACTGCAAAGGCTAGACGTCGAACAACCTTACTCCCTCGTTCTGTAGCCTAGGACTCTAATTTCCCAAGGGGATCGAAACTAACAAGAAGGCAGAGGTCCAAAGAGTAAAGGCATCTTGGACCAGCGCAGAACATCGGTGGTGACCTTGAAGGGGGAAGAGGACATCCAAGGGCATCCTGGGGAGAGTGTGGATGGAGAGGAAGGCGGACGGTGCTGGCCGTAGGGCGTGGACCAAAGGCTTGTGAAACATTAGTCTCTTCCCTATTGACCGAATTGCCAAATCACTAACCAGAAGTGAGAAATCCTCTAAAGCAGGGGTGTCCAAACTTTTGGTATCTCTGGGCCACACTGGAAGAAGAGTTGTCTTGGGCCACACATTGAATACACAAACACTAATGAAAACCAAAAAATCTTGTAATGTTTTAAGTAAATTTACGATTTTGTGTTGGGCTGCCTTCATAGACATCCTGGGTTGCATGCAGCCCGCAGGCTGCAGGTTGGACGCCCGTACAAGGATGGGGCTCGGCCCCCATCCACTCTTCCTTGAATCACTGATCTCAGCATCATTTACTCTCAGTCCCTTTAAGACAAAGGCTCTTTGACGTCATGTGGTTGAGTGAGAGAGGCTTAGCTTGCTTCCCAGCTCTACAACTCACTGCCCATCTTTGGTACTTAGTAACCCCTCCGTGCCTCTGTTTCTTAACCTATAAAATGATAGTAATATTGCTGTTGTAGGGCTGTTACGAAAATCCAGTAAGATAAAGTATGTCATGTGTCTGCTACAGAGCCTAACAGTGGGTGCCCAACAAAGATGGTTCCTTTTTCCTGACTTTGGCAAGGCGGTGCCGGTGTGGCCACACCGGCCTTTTCCCTCATGGAAGTCTTCCAAAGCTTCCAGCTGCAGAAAGTAGAGCTTAGGCCCTGGAGGCCACAGCAGCTTTTAGACCCAAATCAAAGACTGGGGGAGCACTCCATGACATCATTCTATCACTGAGGCTCCCACGGTGGCACTCTTAGTGACTTGGAAAGAGCAGCCCAGGGAATGCGTTGGCAGCCCAGTCCTACCCAGGGAACAGTAAGCCTTTCGAAAACTGTCCTATGCCATGGACACCAGGCGGAGGACAGGCAGGTGTCTAGCTACCTTTCCTTGCCTGGAAAAGGAGTCTGCTTCCCAGAACAGAAAAATGCCAGGAAAGAAAGCACAGAAACATGAATTTGGAGACTCTTTCCAGAGCCAACATTAGGTCATGATGAGAAAGTATGTTTCCTATTGTTGTTTTCATTAATTTTTTGAGCAGCTTTACGTTCACGGCAGAATTGAGAGGAAGGCAAAGACGGTTGCCATATACCCTGTGTTCTCCACAACATACGCATGCATAGCCCCTCCCACTATCAGCACCCCGCGCCAGAATGCTTCTTTGTCACCCTGAATAACTTACCTCTGTTGTCCGTGACAATTACGCTCTTCCGCGGGATCGCAAAGAAAGCATTCCAAGGACCCACACGTGGGAGTTGGGGGTAGAGGGGGTGGGTGGCAAGACAGTTTATTTGTGTGGAAGGCTGCCCCTGGGCTCCCTCTCCATCCACCCTGCCATGGAAAATTAGGACTATAAACAGAGTCAATGCCCAGAGGTCTTGTGCCAGATTAAGGTCCAGCATCGGGCTAGCTTATCACGGTTTCCAGCCGCGGTCCATTGCTGGGCTGAGTTGCTTAGGCTCCTGCCTGGTGCCTGCATGGCCGCCAGCCACGTGGCTGCTAAGACCACGTGGCTGTAGAGAGAGAACGCGCAAGCGCATGGAGGCAAGTATGGGCCCCCTGGGCGAGAGAGAGAGGACTTCTTTGTCCCTCTGGGATTATACTGCGTTTGGGACAGACCCGGTGCTTTTTCAAAATGACCAATTTCCCAGGCTTTCATGGGCTTTGGGTGGGTCCGCAGCCCTAGTTAGCTGCCAGGCCTCTATGGTCGAGCGCTTCCCCTGCTCCCCAATAATCTGGTGCCAGTGGCAGGAAGGGAGGAGTGGAATCCCCTCCGCGGAGCACAGTGCTGTGGTCTCCTGGGAGGTGCAAGGCCGTAGCTCGCGGGCTCGACAAGCAGGCTCATGCTCCCAGTTTACTACGTGTAACGTCTAAGTCCCTTTGCTCTTTTTTCTTTTCTAAGTAATTAACTAAATGCCGATGGTAACACACTGACACGTCGTTATTACCCAAAGTCCTCAGTCTATATTAAGGTCACTCTTGGTATTGTAAATTCTATGAGTTTGAACAAATGTACAATGAATGACATATGTTCACCACTCTGGTACCACACAGAGTGGTTTCACTGCCCTAAAAATCCTCTGTGTCCCATCTATTTATTTCTCACCTCCCCTCACACAGGCAGCCACTGATAGTTCTACTGTCTCCATAGTTTTGCCTTTTCCACGGTCATGTAGTTGGAATCAT
Source organism: Mormoops blainvillei (assembly GCA_004026545.1). Taxonomy (NCBI): domain Eukaryota; kingdom Metazoa; phylum Chordata; class Mammalia; order Chiroptera; family Mormoopidae; genus Mormoops; species Mormoops blainvillei. Next base: position 93,032 of record PVJD01003916.1, read on the forward strand.
ACAGTACACATCCTTTTTAGTTTGGCTTTGCTAACCTAGTAATAATGTGCATTTAAGTTTCCTCCCTGTCTTTTCATGGCTTGATAGCTCACTTCTTTATAGTGCTGAATAACATTCCATTGTCTGAATGTACCACAGTTTATTCATTTACCTACTGAAGGATGTCTTGGTTTCTTCCAACTTTTGCAATTATGAGTAAAGTTGCTGTGGGTTGTTGGTTTGGGATAGAACATATCATCACAGAGAGAGTGCCCTGGACTCGGAATCAGGCCTCAGACATACCTGTCAGGGGCTACGGGGACTCAGACAGGTCATCAAACCATTCTGACCCCCGGTTTCCTCAGTGTGTTCCTCCGAATGCCTTTTGCCTCTGCTGTCCACTGTGGCTGTGCTCTAGAATGCCAGTGCTCGCCAAAGGGGCAAAGGACAGACAGCCTGGGATGCTGTGAAACCAGCAGGTAAACCAGGAAACAGCGTCGGGAGGCAGAAATGAGTAGGGGATACACCAGGGGTGGATGCTGTGACAGACAGCACCATGCCACACCCACAGCAGCTGGGGCGTGAGCATGAACCAAGCAGAGAAAGCACGTGAAGAGTCAGGACTGAGGAAAACCTCAGAAAGCGAAGGTGCTGACCATCTCTTCCAGGTGGAGCCCGGCAGACACCACACAAAGTCAAGCTGGAGGCCCACCTGGGCGGATACTGGATGCAAGGCTTCCAAAGAGGATACCTATGTATGTTTGTTAACATGGAAGGATGTTCATGGCATAATTTAAATGGAAAAGGAAATTTTCATTACAGAAACCATTCTATGATAGTGTGAATATGTTGTGAATATATCAACGTATGGAATCACTTTGAATTTCTTCCTACGCCGTGGGTTTCCTTATGAAAATTGTATGCAAAACAGCCTCCACTAGGAACTTCTTACTCTTCCTTTTCTCCCTCCATCCTTTCTTTCCTTTCTTCCTCTCTCCCTCCCTGCTTTCTGCTATAAGGTCCCGTGTTCTAGGCCATCCTGTGACAGGAGAGGACTTGATAGAGGTCCCGTCCTACCGGGCAGCTTTCCGATAGCATGTAGCACTCTCTGACGTGCTGCATGCTCTGTGTTTTCAGTGTTTCCTTCTGGGATGTAAGCCCGAGAGCAGCTCCTACTTGCTGGGGAGGGTGGGCTCATTGCGAGTGCAGCCCACCCACTGCTCCTCAACCCCTTGGAAAAGAGGAGTGAACTGTAGTGCAGGCAAAATTGCAAAGACCAGAGGCAAGAACAGTGGAATTCATGAGAGAACCCTGCGTGTGTGGGCTGAAGAACAAACACAGAGGCATTTCATGTTTTGGTCCATTTTTACTCACAAATTTATTCTTTTCAGCTTGCAATAAAATAGATTTATTACTATGGAAGTACTTTTATTATTAAAACTGCCATACAAATAAATTTTTTTATTGTCAGTCTGAAACTCTCTAGCCCCTAACCACTTTATCTTTTGTATTGAAACATTTATTTTTAAAATAGAAATTGTGAAATATAGCACACACACACACACACACACACACACACACAAAACTGTGCAAGAAGAAAAGATGGACAGCTCAAAAATGTATCACTGATCAGATGTCCAAACGCCCATGAACCCAATCCCGGATCAGGACATAGAACATCATTAGCAGCCTCGAAGCCCCACTCATGATTAAGGCCAGTCCCTCCCCGCTCCCCACCACCCCAAAGGGAACCATTCTCCTGATTTTTACTGGTACCCTTTCTGTGTGAGCGCGTGTGATATATACATGGGAAACATCGCATATGCATATCTAAATGCCACATTTTAGTTGTAACCGTTTGTTAAACTTCATATAAACGAATTATACAATGTGTATTTCTCCCTATTGTGTCTGGCTTCTTTCATTCAACAGTGTATTTTCATGTTATTTGGTTCCATTTCATTACTGCATGGCGTTTCAATGGATGGCTACGCTAGAGGTTATTTATCCATCTTTACTGTTGATGCGCATTAGGTTATTTCCAGCTTGGGGCTATCACAAACGGGTGCTGCAGTGAACGTTGTTGTACTTGACTCCCAATGCACTCACGTATGCATTCCTGTTAAGGACATGGTTGGAAATGGTATTGCATAGTTATAGGGAATGCAAATCCTCAACTTCAGCAGACAATGTCAAAGAGTTTCCCAAAGTGGCTGCCCCATTTATATTCTTCATAAATTTACAAACTCTTTGCTCCCTATCCTCACTTACTTAGTCATCAGTCTTTCAAATCTTCGCTGTTGCTGCCACTTTATTTCTTTAAGTGTTGCTTCAACATTTTCTCTTTCCTCTCCTTCCTGAGCTCCTCTCCTCACGCTATCTTATCTTCTATTTGTACCTTCTGCCATTGTGTTCTCCAAGATTTATTCTGGATATTGTCTCCTAATCTATATTTCATCTCATTCATTCAATTTGGTTGTGTCTAATCTAATCTTAATCTACTCTTGGATTCTTAATGTCACTTTTTAGATTTATTCTAGAATTTTTACTTGGTTCTTTTATTTCATGGTCTTTAATTCTTTGTCAAAATTCTCAATTGTGTTTTTGACTATTATGAACATCATAAGCATGTTTACTTTGAAGTCTGTGCCTAATAACTGAAGAATCTAGAGCCATGTTGAGTCTATTGTATTCTTTGTTATTTCCGTTGTGTTTTGTTCATATTGTTTCTTTCTCTTATGCACTTTTTTTTGTTGTATAGTAGGTATTTTATTCGACACATTTTTGTAGAAATAACTTACCTTTGCATCTGCCAGGCCCTCGGTGGCCCAGAGGATGATCAGCGACACCGATGACTCGAAGATGGATGTCATTCCTTGGAAGGACTCGCCTACTTCCGGTTCACTCTGGCTTCTGGGATCCTGTCTCTCAACCCAAAGTGAGAGACGTTGTAAGAGCCCAGCTTAGTGGACCCTAGACTTTCATCTTTAACCCTCAGACTCTCTCAGCCACCCCCTGGGGAATCAGAAATTACCCACAAGTGGAAACTGACCACAAACTCTAGGCTTATCTTCCTGAGAAAGGACTGGAGTCCTTCCTTTGCAAATCGATTTCCAAAGAGATTGAATTTTGAGATGAAACATTTGTAATGTAACTCTTGTCATCAGGAGATGTCATAATAACTCAAATATCTTATACAAACTTGCACATGTATGTGTACGTATTATATACATATGTATAAACATACATGTAACTTCTTATCATAAAACAATGGGAGGAAACTAAATATTCAGTTGCATACAATGTAGATTAATAGAAATCAATATTTTTTCAGTCAGTCCATATTACCATATCTTGTATAAATTATTACAAGGCTTATTACCTCTTACTGTATCCTTTCTCCAATAAAAGAGAATAAAGATAACCGTTCCTGTTTCCAAGCTGGGACTGGCCAGATGATGAGCACCCCAACACCAACCACGTCTTATCCAAACTCTTGGCTAATTCACTCAGAACATGCTGTTCTGAGCATGTTACTTCAGGACACAAACAGCTTGAATTAAAACCCAAGGCTTACCGTATTTGTAGTTGTAGACCACGCCGTCTCTCTCTGCCTCCATTAAGCAGGAAGCATTTTTTAAAGAGGTATTTTATAACTTAGGAAATCTTTGGAAATCCTGGTGGGACAGGTCTTGGGTTAAATTTCCAGGAACAATGATGAGTGAGAAACGGGAAGCAGAGCCCGTTCCCTCTGCCACACGTAGAAAGCTGGTGCCATTACTGTTCTCTGTAAAACGGACGGTTTACACCTACCTGGGTGTCAAACCGAAGTCTCACTTTGGTGCATGTGATTGGTGGAAATTCAATCAAGCGGCTTGTTATTAGCCTGGCTGATTTTACATTATCGCCTTTTTAAATCTAATGCGTTCTCACCAGCTGCTTTGGGAACAATATAAAAAGCCACCACAATTCTCGTCCTTGCCTCTAGAGCTCCTTCAGGCTCACGAATGACCGCAGGCTTCTCGTTAATTTCTTGCCTCTCTTTTGTTGGCTCCCTCATGGCTGTTATCAATGGTATTCTGCGTTCCTGTTTCCTCTACACCTACCTGCATGAATTGGTGTCTCCATTTTAAACTGCTTATTTGAATCTTAAAACAGAGTTTCCAGTGATTGTGCCTCGGTCCATGCACCAAAACTCTGGGAAAATTTTCTCCATCACCTATGACCCACCTGGACTTTGAAATACTGCTCCAGACAATACCACGATACCTTCAGCCCCTCTGGCAGGGGGCTGGGTGGCGCTCTACTGATTCATTAATAAGAGAAAGTGTTCAAGCATAGGAAAATGCCAAAAGGAAAGGAAAGGTGTCCCCTGAATATCTGCAACTGGCGGTACTGACACCGTGTCCATTGGTGGGAGAGAGACAAAGGCCTGGCGAGGAAGCCGGCAGATACAAATGAAGGAAGGGAACCGACGGGACCAGAGAGAATATCCCCAAACCAACCAAGTGGTTTTTAGACTTTTTTTAGATTTCATTTATTTATTTTTAGGCAGAGGGGAAGGGAGGGAGAGAGAGAAACATCAATGTGTGGTTGCCTTTCGTGTGCCCCCTGTTGGGGACCTGGCCCACTACCCAGGCATGTGCCCTGTCTGGGGAATCGAACCAGCGACCCCTTGGCTCTCAAGTGGATGCTCAATCCACTGAGCCACACCAGCCGGGGCTTAGACTTTTGAGGCCCCTAACACAGTTCTCTTGCAGAGAGCCAAATAAAAGACATAATGTTTCTTCGGGCTTGCAAGTGAATACCTGGGTGCGGGGGGGAGGATGATCATTAGACACCTGTGCTCTTGTCATTGTACCTGGAAGCACCTTGTTCCTTTCGATCATTTTCTGTTTTGTGTACTGTGCTCGGCATTTCCACACGTATACCTTTGCCTATGACCTTTTGAAGATCTAAGCATGTGAATCTCTGGAAAGGTCAAAGAAATCTCATTTAATATTATCCCAAATTTGGGAGTGATTTTTTTCATTTCGTAATACAGGTTGTCTTTATAAAAATAAAAAAGTTGTCCGATTTCCTAACTTTGAAAATTTCTTTCAAATACATTTTTATATGTTCACATATATTTATATAGGTCACACTATGTGACTTGAGGGCTTCATGTTTATGGATTCCCATGCCCATACATGTGAGTGTGTGCATACATACATGGATATTATAAACTGTTAATTATGAAGTAATGATACTGTTCTTTTTGTGGCATGAAGGCTGAAATGACAAACGTAGCCAACAGACGTCTAGCACAGTGAACCTGAACTAAGGGTGACGTCTTATGGGGCCTTTGGTGATGTCTGCAGACACCTTTGATTGCCATCGCGGGGGCTGGGGTGCTCCTGGCACCCAGTAGACAGAGGACAGGGATGCGGCCAAACGTCCTGCAGTGAACAGGACAAAGAATGATCTGTCCCAAACTGTCAGTAGTGCAGAGGTGAGAAGCTCTGTTCTAGAGGTAGAGACATATTATTCATCGCACAGATGTTTATTGGGCACCTACAACTCGCAAGACTGTTTTAGCCATGGTTCAGATAAAGTGTAATCCAAATGTATTTTGTTATGCTCTCCATTTATTGAGTAAGGGTCCCAACGGGAAACATCTGGTTTGCACGGAATAACATAAGCTGAAAAAGGAATGAATATGGGGAAAGTATAAGGAACAGTGGTGTTACCTGGGCTAGTAGCAGCGGAGGTGTTACGTAGCCTCCCTAAACTCTACAGAACTAAGACAGCTAGTGGGTCCTGGAACCCGGAAGGGGGTGGAGCCTCCTAGTGTCAGCCAACTTGAGATGAATGACTTTCAGTTGAGAGAGGTAGCCCCCCTGAGGTGACGTCCCAGGGCAAAAACAGGACTAAGTACCCCAGCCCCCCTCCCACCTACTGTAAGAGCGCCCCACGGGCCAACAGAAGCTAGAGAGCATGGGTGTCTGTTGGTGTTTTGCATACAGGTCGGCCTCCTACTGCAGAAAGCAGGATGGGGAAGAGCGCACAGCGGGATGTGCATGGCGGAGGAAGTAAAGGCCAACCAAAGGTACCCGGGCAAAGAGTTACTTCATAAATAACTCTCATTTAAAGCAGAAGTTGGTGCCGTAAGCGAGACCCAACTCAAAGGCTCTCAGCTTTCGGAGGTGTGAAGGATTTTTTTTCTAGCTTGATGAGCTCAGGGAAGGCTCAGTAAAGGATGCGGCATTTGAGAAGATGGCCTTGGGGAGAGAAGAGAGTAACCCCCACGCCAGCCTTTTCCCATTTTGAAAGGTCACCCTCTTCTTGTGCATCCTGGGAGTGAGGAGGCTGGGTTCCCCGGCCAGCCTGCTCTCACTCGCACAGCTGCCGGCTCCTCGGAACACTTTGCTGGGAAGCGGGTCCTGCTTAGGAGGCTTGGAAGAGTGAAATAGCCAAGCTCCGCTTCCGTCTATTGTCTGTTCTCTTGCCTTTTGTAAAGCATTATTATAGACGTGAAAGCGTTATTTCAATAAATATCTACTGTATGAGAGTGTCTATGTATCTATATCAACTATATGATATATCAATACTTATCTCAACTGTTATGTGGGATTGCAGTGACTGAAAGACATCATAACACAGGAGCACAAACATTTAAAACTCTGATATGACTTTCACACCCATACGAGGTAAAACACATCGTTAGACCCATGCAGGGAATGCCCTTGAGGCAGGTGTTTGGGAGGGGGTGGGGGAGGGGCAGGGACCCAAAGGCCTGCGACTCACTGTGGGTTCTTGGCCTTGAGCAGGAAAAAATTCAAATCGGAGCCAACATAGAGTTTAACGTTTATTAGAGAAGCAGTGAAAGAGAAAGTGGCTACTCCACAGACAGAGTAGGTCCTCCCTGGTGGGATTTACTTCTTTTGTTGAAGCTCATTTAATTAAGGCGTAGGGCATTCAGTGAAGGAGATGGAATGTTCAGGATGTTTTCCAGGAAAGGGGTGTAGACTTCTAAGAAGAGTCCCATGGGCCATGTTATGTCCTTCCATGGGCATTCCATTGCTGATCTCAGTGGCTCAGGGCGTGTCCTTTAGTATGCTAATATATTACAATGAGTATATAATAAGGCTAGGGGTTATCACAAGGTGAAATTGCCATGTTGGATCGAATTGGTCCTCTGCTGGTTCTAAGCCATAAATCTGTTGGGAGTTGGTTTTACCATCCCCGTGATGGTTGTTGCAGCCCTTACGGGGTACGGTCATTTCCCCGCATATCCCAAGTTTCACCAGCGCAAGTCCCCCACCGCTGTGCTCTCCTGTTTTATGACCCCGCCTCCACGAATCCTCCCCTTCTACTCTCCTTCGTATGACTCTCTACTCACGTTCCAGGGCCTATCTTCCCAGAGGGCCTGACCTCAGCCCAGTAACCACCTTCCTTCTGCCAAGAGAACGTTCACTGGCCTTCAGTGGCTCCATTTAAGACAACATCCCAGCAAGAATCACTTGCTCCTGGACTGCTTCTACACGGAGGCTGGCCCTGCCTCTGCGCAGTCTGGGACCTTCCACACGTCCGGCGACCTCCAGGGTCTTGACTCCTGCAGGAAAAATTTCAAGGCGCCAGTCCAGGTGAATGTGCAAGTAAGTTTATTAAAGCTTGGGACAGTGAGGCAAAGGAAGGGCCCCTGCAGACAGGATCGGGGGTGAGCCCAGGACACACTGCCACTGCTCACTGCTCCCCTGCATGCAGATCTCCATGGGGACCCTTAGGAATCTGGAACGAAGAAGCAAAGTACGTGTTTGAAGAAAGAGGGGGAATGGGGGCATGGGGCTACTCAAAGAAGAGTGATCCCTGGCACCCTTTGTCCTGAGGGTTTTATCTATTTTTTTTAAGAAATTTTTTTTTAAAGATTTTATTTTTAGACAGAAGGATAGGGGAAGGAGAAAGAGAGGAAGAGAAACATCAGTGTGTGGTTGCCTCTCATGCACCCTCTATGAGCCTTTGGCTCATCAGGGCCTACGCTCAATCCACTGAGCCGCACCAGCCGGGGCTTATCGATTGTCTATAGTCAGCAATTTTAGGGGATGTCCCAGGGGAGGGTCTCAACAGAATATTCATTAGATTCCCAGGTGTGCCCTTTAGTATGTTGATGTATCAAAATGAGGGTCAGGGTCCTTCTCTGGCTAGTTTTCCCTTTATCTTGAATTAGTCTGGCTCTCATTGGTTTTTTGCTCTCTACGCCCTGACTAAGGTGATTTAAACCACCTGCTTTAGGCAGCTTTGGATGGGGAAGGTAGAGTCTTGCAATTTATCAGCTGACTGTTAATGGCTCAGCCTTCGGGGCATTTGTTCGGCCATTTGTTCCAGTTTCCTCCTTGCCCTTGCCTGGGGATTTTCCTAGGTCCTCACTAATGGGCCTCGGGCTGAGCTGGCCAGGGCTGCTGGGGAGGCTCCTGTTGCAGCTCTCAAGGGGTCTTCACAGGGCAGTGGGTTGCAGACAATCCTCTTCCTATGGGTTGCTTGCTGGAGAGCTGTGGGACTTCCCCCCGGTTCCTCCTGCAGCTCACACACGCATGCATTTCCCAAGGACAAGAATTAATTGTCAGAGATAATACAGCCTTAAACCCATTTTTCTAATGTCCCTGTAGTATTCAAAGCCCCCTCTCTGTACGTAATGAACGCCTTCTGTAATTTACCTTTGAACAGGGTAGCTGCCCCCACCTTTCAATCATGACCCCAGGGCATGTTGGAAATAAGAAACGGGCCCATTCTACAGCTTTATGCCTCTTAAGAACAGCACAAAGACCTATCAGAGCTTTGTAATTACTTCTTCAATGAACTAGATCAAATTCTTAGCCAAGAGCCATTCTCTTCCCCAGGCTCTCAGAAGGGAAAGGAAAGGAGAGCTTTGTTTTTCCAACCACAGGAGATTTGAACTGAAGAGACAGGACTGAGAGGTAGGAGTTCAAGGTGGGGAGGACTGGCGTTCTCAGTGGGAGGGCAGTGTAAGCCCATTGCAGGAGTTAGAAATAACGGGCGCAACCCACAGTTTAAATGAACATTGTCTAAATAGGTGAAAACAATTAATTGTGTTTAATATAGCAGGAGTTCGATTACAGGTGATGTTTGATTGTTTCTTTTAAAGGTGGCTTTTTGTATTTAAAAAAAATTAAATGTAGCTGATTTAGAAAAGGGTGTTAACTCACTGGAATAGAAACACCAGGTCATTCTGTTTACCCAGTTTCTGCGATCACTTGGTTTATAGTCACCCCACCCCCACCCTCACCCCATGTGATAGAGGGTTCCCCTCACGACGTTGCAGATGAATTGTATAACTCTTTTGGTTAAATCATTAATTCCATAGTTATTCCAAAGTCAGCCTCACCCTTCCCTCAGCGGCTTCCCCCAGCTACAGGGCCTAAATTTTTGGCTAGTGGCTTGGAGTGTAGGGGGCGGCACATGCCACACCGATATGGGGGCCCTGGGGGTGACATGTTTCCTTACTGACTGCCCAGTGCAGAGTTGCTTCTTTTCTTGGCCACTGTTTTTTCCCTAACACTGAGCAGCCAGTAGCCATTGGTTCTCTGTGTGTCACATTTCCAAAAGAACGCTGGTTAATTCACAGAGGATATGTATTGGTGTTTAAAGAGCCCTCGGTGGCCCTGTCCCCTGGACATTTCCCTGGACTGGTCTCTTAGTGCCAACGCCCCCCTTCTTTTGCCAGTACCCACTCTAGGCTGCCTGCCCATCACATCTTGTTTAAAGGCCCCCGCACCACACTAGCTGAGCTGTCTATCCTCACGCCTGCTCAAAAAACATACATCTCCATCACATGAAATGGTGACAGCTGGCTCTCCCACGGGCATACCCTATCTCAGCCATAGTGTCTCTCTTCTGTCACCTCTGGCGTGCCCTAGCAGTGGGCCTTTTACCAATCCGTTGGCTTGTCAACTTCCACTCTGTTCCCAGCTTAGCGGAGGGAGGGGAGGGTCAGGCTCTTCCCACTTTATGATCAATTCTCTTGATAGCTGTGAGGAGTGTGATTCCCTTGGTAAACCCCCTCTCTTAGCTTGGAGAGAAAAGGAAGGAGCTACTTTTCACGAGCATGACAGTTCTTCAAAATGCCACCTCCTCCCCGTCCCAGCCTTCCTTTCACATATTACAGTGTTGTGTGAAGAGTGGGTGGGCAGGGCTAACGGGACTGAGTGGCATCTTTCTACTCACCCTGCAGGAAGAGGCCTGGCCCCAGGGCAGGCCTCTCCAGCAGGTCCCAAAGGACTTGAGGGACGGCGGGAAGGGGCCTGGGCGGCGGTTTCCCTCAGCGGTTAGGAAATGGGGCTGGCGTGGCAGCTCCCCCGCAGGGGCTGGGGCAGGAGGAGTGAGATTTGAACCTGCTGCCGGAGCCAAGGATGGAGCACCCAGGTTTTCTTCTCAGTTCTCCCAGATGTGAGGTACACAGGGTAAAGGGAGGGGCGAAGCTTAAAAACTATCGGCAGTCGGGCATAAAAAATGGGACCAGATTCTTTGCAGTTACCTAGACAGTGGAGACAATGGAGATGATGCTGTTTTTCAAAGTGGTCACTGGAAAGATGGGTCTGGCCCTCCCATGAGCAGAAACCAAGATGAGGTTAACTGTGCGACGTTTTTTAGGAACAATGTTGATGGGGGAAGAAATAGGGAGGAGGCCGGGCAAGCTGGAGGAGTCGTCAGACTGCGGCGGGGCAAGTGTGACCTGAGCGGAAGACAGAGAGAGGGAAGGTTTGATGGAAACCCCCTAGGCTGCAGGTAGTGTGATAAAGGGTCAGCAAGGTCTTGGGATGTCTTTGAACCAAAGCCAGCCACCGGAGGAGCTCCTGCCGGGAATGCGTCGGCCCTCCTGTCCCTGCCGCACACATTTCCGGGTTGGGAGGCCTGGCCTTCTGGGGAATCAGTGAATCGATCGTGCAGCCCCCAGCTGGGCCCCGGTCCGTCGTCCTCGTTGCAGCTGGAGAACTGCAAGGCACAGCCTCGTGGCTGCCGTATGTTTATACCTGATTCAGTGACTCTTTTCAACGTGAAAGGCATTTTTGAGCTCCTTTTCAGAAAAACTTCTTCATAGGATAATGCAGACACAATGAGAGGGCAAAAGAAATTGATAGCTTTTTAAAAGAGACTCTACTGTTGACCAAAAATGGCATTGCCCAGCTTGACTCTCTGCCTTCGTGCTTATTGGGAATGGCTGTGTGAATCTGGCTATTGCAAAAAAAAAAAAAAAGAAGAAGAAGAAGAAGAAGGAGAAGGAGAAGGAGAAGGAGAAGGAGAAGAAGAAGAAGAAGAAGAAGAATTTGCACTTGATAAATGATAAAAATTGCCATCATTAATGATATTCCAAGGAATACATAGGATCTGAGGGCAATTTCAAGGAAAAATTGCAGATATATTTTAAACAATGGTAACATCACAAGACTAAATGTCCAGCTCCCCAAGGTGACTTCCCTGGGGTGGACCATTTTCAGTTATATAGAATTTCAGGAGTAGTAGTAAAAGGTGAAAATAGCTTTATGGTCTACCTTCACTTCCTCCCTGTACGTGCACGGGCAGATGGGCAGGTGCCAGGATTACTCACTGTGAAGCTGATGAACGGGACTCTTCCAAGGCTCTGAACTTAAATTTGAATTTGCACTTCCATATTTTTAACCCAAGGGAGCTTCCCAAATTTTACAACCATTAGAGCCCACAAAGCCTGCATCCACCCCAGACATGTGATTTGTGTCTGCACACCTGGGTGTGTTTCATGTGTGTTTCTATGGCTTCCGTTCTTCCATCCTCACACTTAGATCCGTAGGGTCCTCCATGTGGGGGAATGCTGTCCTTCACTCATGTTTTTAAATGTCTTTGGATTGTTTAATAAAAAGAAGTTAAAGGGTAAGAGGGGAAAAAAAGCTTGGTTAAAGAAATCTCTTAACCAAAGAGAGGGACATTTTTCTTTTCCTGCTGGGGGCTCAAGCTTCACATTTCCATTGTAGTCGTTTTTAGGAAAAGGAGCTCTTTCTTTAGACCACTAGAGGGCATCAGTGTGCAGACAATCGCCGGACTTGGGCAGGGTGGTGGAGCTCCAGGGAGGAAGAAGAAAGATGATGCCCACGTTCCTATAACCACCAAGTCCTTTTTCCTTTTCAGAATACATCTTCCTCCACTTGGCATGTTTCTTCCTTGTTCCAAATTGTCCTAGTATTTCCTCCTCACCTCCTACCTTTTAACAAGGCTACACACGCCCCTCCTCCCTATTTTTTGTTGTCATGACTATCGTCTCTTTGAGTAAAGGTTAAAGGACCCCATTGTCTTCAGGAGAAAAGATGAGGGAGACATACAGGCCACAGAAAGACCGCTGAACTGGCTGACGGGAGACATGCTCACCTCCCAGTTGGTCATTGGCTGCATGATCTTGAGAAAATCACCTTACTTCTGACTCTTGGCGTGCTTCTCTGTGTAGCAGGAGGGACGGTCCCCTGAAGTTCTATGTGTCTGTGAGAAAAGACCTGGATCTAGCTAAACATCTTCATTTGAAGGCAGAAGGCTAGTTATTTCCTGACATTCACCAAGTCAGCAATCAAAATGAGTGGTTAAAAGCTCAACTCTAAAATTCTAAAACCAGCTTTCTTAATATGTTTATAATCTCTTGATAAATATAAATGAAAGTTAAGGACTTCTTTGGGTTTCCAGGCCTACATGTAAGGAGCTTAAAAACCTCTCCCCCATTCACACAGGAAGGAAGGAGGGAAGGAAGGAAGGAAGGAAGGAAGGAAGGAAGGAAGGAAGGAAGGAAGGAAAGAAGGGAGGGAGGGAGGAAGGGAAGGAAGGAAGGAAGGAAAGAGAGAGGGAGAAAGAAAGAAAGAAAAGAAAGAAAAGAAAGAAAGAAAGAAAGAAAGAAAGAAAGAAAGAAAGAAAGAAAGAAAGAAAGAAAGAAAGAAAGAAAGAAAGAAAGAAGGAAGGAAGGAAGGAAAGGAAGAAATGAAGAAAGAAAGAAAGAAGGAAGGAAAGGAAGAAATGAAGAAAGAAAGAATTGAAAATCAACAACTCTTGATCCATCAGAAAACTGATGTTATAGGGCATCTTTCAACAGTAATAAAACTACTGCCCCCAAATGGAGGAGACAAACAGGCACGCAGAGAATCACAACTTGCCAGAGCTGGAGCTAAGGAGGAGAAAACTTTGTAGGCAACAGGGACCACACTCTTTTTATCGATCATGTCCAACTTGTACCAGAAAATGGCAAGGCATGTTAAAACAACACAAAACCATGCCAGCCCCCCACAGCCTGGAGTGACAGGGGAAGCACTAGAACCAGACTCAAGTATGGCAGAGAGGCAGGATTATCAGATTGGGAATTTAAAACAACTGTGATGAATAGGCTACGGTCTCTGACGGAACAAGTGGACAACATGCGGGAACAGATGGGTAATGTGAGCAGAGAGATGGAAACACTCAGAAGGAATCAAAGGAAATGCCAGCGACCAAAGCCGCCGTGACAGAAATGAAGAATGCCTTCGACAGAATCATCGATGACCTGGACTCAGCTGAGGAAAGAATCGAGGGGCTTACAGATGTCAAAAGAAACTTCCAAAACGGAAATTCAAAGAGAGAAAAGAATAAAAAAGGACAGACTGCCCAAGGACTGTGGGACAATAGCGAGAAGTGTAATACACCTGTATTAGCAAAAGTGGATTAAGGATTCTACTCTCACCTACACGCGTGCTATGCAGCTGCCACCCAGATAACAGTGTCACCTTGCCCTGAGACACTCGGAGAGGGACTAAGAAACCATGTTTTCCCTTGCAACTTATAACATCGCCATACCTTATTAAAGTATTTCTGTTTAAAAGATAAAAGATTTCTCAGGGGATAGGTGAGAGTTGGAGGCAGGAGAGAGGGTGCTTCCCCAGCAACCACACACGCATCTTTAAAGTGGGCTTGAGGTGACTTCTGCCTTCTTTTATCTTCTGCCGAAATCCCCTACTCCACGAAAGATGGCTCGTTCAAACTGCTGGACCGTGACCAGGAGACCTTGGAGCTGATATTTCTTCATGGTATAAACTCGGAAGCCTTGTTCCGTTTCCCATGGGGCTTTGCATGGAGCTGGAGAAAACTGGACCAGACAGTATGGAGTAGCCAGTGGAGAGGGAGAGGCAACCTCCTTACTGTCCCTCCAAGGACATAGTCTTGAGGTCTCCTGACTGTACTTACTTCTCCCGTCCCATCACTTTCTCTTCATTTTAATCACCTTTATTATAAATGCCCTCAGAAAAGCCTGCCACATTCCAGCCTCATTCCTACTTTCCCCTACCGCCGTCTCATTTGCATCCTGCTTAAGGGTCTTTGGTAGCTCTGTAACCACAGAACCAGCTCAAAATGCTCCTGTCCTGTTTAACAAAATACTGAGCTGCTCTTCAGAGACAACAGACAAAAACTGCAAGTCATGCAGTGGAAACATGTGCACGGGAGAGAACTTTGACCTCCAGCTGCAACCAGAACCGAGGTCTGCCCTGCACCCCGCATTACAGACGCAAAACTCGAATACCCAACCCCCTTACGGAAGTGAAGGGCCCACTGTGCGGGAAGACCCAGGGCTGACACGCCCAACCATGAATGGCCAGGCTCCAAGGCCCTCCAGTTAAAACTTGCCCTCCCTGTGCTTCCGCACACCTGCTCCCCCTAGACCCCTAAACACCTGCCCCGAACTCTGGATCAGGGAGTTTCGGCTTTTGGGCGTTAGCCCTGCATTCTCCTGGGTGGCACGGCTTCTGTGAAAATCGCCCATCTTTCTCCACTGCAGATCTCAGGGTTTAGTGTTTGGCTCTGATAGCTCTGAGTGGATGAACTCAGGAAGAGGGTCCTGTAACACACCCTTCTCGAGAGTGCCATTCAAGGCCATGCGTGACCCCGTGAGAGGATCCCGTGTTGCGCCTGTCTGACATCTCCGTCCACAGCAGCCATCAGGCTTGTGTCACACCGAGCCGTGTTTGGTTTCCAAATCCCAAGGCACCTTCTTACTTCTTACCTTTACCTATGCTATTTCCTCTGCCCTGGAAAAAGTTCACCCACTCTTCGAACCAAATAATCAACAGCTCACTTTAAGTTACTGTTCAAGCGTCCCCTCCACCAGGAAGGCTTCTCTGAGAAACTAGTCCAGGTGCCATACTTCTCCCGGGGCCTCCCGGTCATGCCGGCATGCCTCCGTTCTACCCCTCGCCTTGGCTCTCTTCTCTTAGGAGCTTCCAAGGTCCGGGGCTCTGCCAGACGTGGGGCCCGTGATCGCTTCCCTACTAGCCTTCAAGTGCCTAGAGAATTACGTTCTTTTCTCAAAACCTGTTATCTAGAGCAATATATGGAACCAGGTTTGTTAGATGAATAAAAATGTGAATGATTGGTGAAATATAAAATCTCCAAAGTAAGCTGTGAAAAGAAGGTAAGCATGGTTCATAAGGGAGAAGAAAGGAAAAGATAGACAAGAAAAATTGAAAAGAAAGAAGATAGGGAAATTCTGTGTACTGTTTTAAATATAAAAATTGAATGATTGATGTTCAGCTTTTATGCAGATGATTAAGGACATGGTTTAAGAAATGCCTTTTGAAAAGAAATTTGGAAAAGCTTAAAGATAAGAATCAGAAAAGCTAAAATGGAATCCATCTGTCAGAATAGTAAATCCATTTATCAAAAGTCAGAAAGCAAAGAAAACATAAAAAGGTAAAAAGCATAGAAAAAGGTGACAGAAGAAGGATCGAACATAGGAGTTGTATCAATAAAAAACAAACAGATTTCTATTAAAAGGTAGACAGATGGGGTCATAACTCCAAACCTGATCACATACTGTCTAAAACTTACACACCTAAAACAAAGAGTCAAAACAGGCTAAGATAAGAGTATGGACAAAGACATGGCAGAAACATTAAAAAGGAAAAAAATATGGAAAATGGAGATTACCATATTAGTGGTAGACAAAGCAGGGATTCAAGGTCAAAGATTTTATAAGAGACAAAAGATCTTTTGCTTTACTTTATAATTCATTTAATTTTGTAATGAAAAAACTGAATGTGCATAGTCTAAATTTTTTTTTTTAATTCTCGTTGTGATACTGTGATTTATAGTAAGAAGTATGTGTGTGCTCCGGGGCCCCAGGTCTGGTGGAGCACCTGAGCCTTGGAAGTTCCTAAGAGATGAGAGCTAAGGTGGCTTTCGCTAGGTTGATGGGGTGGCTTCTGAGCTGCACCTGAAAATGGGGGCTGGTTGCTAGAAGAGCCAATCGCATGATTAGGGGGTTGAATTTTCAGCTGCACACCCCTGGGCTCCGGGAAGGGGAGGGCGGCTTGAGATGGGATCAGTCACCAACAAGCACTGACTTTTATCAATCATGCCTATAATGAAGCCTCTGTAAACCCCCAAGAGGCAGGGTTGGGAGAGCCTCTGGGTTGGGGAACCCGTGGAGGTGCTGGGAGAGGGGCTCGCCCAGAGGAGCAGGGGAAGCTCTGTGCCCTCTCCCTGCACATCTCTCTGGCTGTGATCCAGTGTCTCTCTAAGTTCTGTGATGTGCTTTAGCAAATTAACCAAATTCAAGGAGTGGGCATGGGAGCCCCTGGTTTATAACCCGTCGGAAGTACAGGTTGCAACCTGTGTCAGACGTGGGATGGGGGCAGCCTTGTAGCACGAAACCCTGAACCTGTGGACCCTGCTGCTCTCCCTCAGAACCTGTTATCAGAGTCGAGTTGAGCTGTAGCTGGTGTCAGAGAATTATCTGCTTATCCAGCACGGGGAAACCTCCCTTCACCACACTGGAATTCAGTGAGCAGAACATAAAAGAATTCTCAAAAAATATAACAAATATATTTGTTCCTTACCCTTCACTGCCAACCAGTTTTCTAAGGGCAACATTTTTCAGCTTTTAGCTTTTTCTTCTATGTAGTTCCATGTTAAAATTACGGGACATAAACTGACCTCACTTGACGTTGTCTTCTCATAATGCCTACAAAGGATTTAGGGGTTTTGTTGTAACTGCTTTCATCCTTTGGATGGAGTGATATCACAATATGGGAGTATATCCACACCCAATATTGTGTTAGTTAGGAATATGTTTGGCTGCGAATAACAAAACACACTCTGAACAGTAGCTTTCAAGCAGTCAAGAGCCGGTACACTAGTTTTATGATGTCATTAGGAACCCAGATTCTCTTTCTTTTATTATTCTCTTCTATTTTTTTGCTTGTGTTTTTTGTCCTCATGGTCACACTATAGCTTCTGCACCTCTGACATTGTATCCATTATTCAGGCAGGAAAAAAGGAAGAAAGAAGGAGAAAGTAAAAGAAAAATGTTCCCAGGGGCTCTTAGCTTATGTCTCATTAGTAAGACACTGTGTCACAGGGCCACCTCTAGGTGCAAGGTGACCTAGCATCACAAGGACCGTTCAATAGGCACAAGTCATCCTCAACACAATTGAGGTGAGGTTTTGATTTAAGAAAGAAAGAAGTGTAGAAAAAGGCAAAGTAGCCAACACTGACTGTCATGGGTGTTTTTATTACCACTATGTCACGGTAACTGCTTAATCAATAAGGTATTTTCTTTCTTGCACATTTCATTTGTTTGTTTGTTTTGCCTGGAGCCTCATTAGCTTCCATTCTTTCTCTCTCTCTCTTTTTTTTTTTCTTGAGCTTGTGACTAACTTTTTCCATAAATGCTGAAAACTCTTTAAGGTACCTCTCGATATAACTTACAGTTGTTTAAATCTGTTAGATAATGTATCACTGCAGCCTTTTTCAGGATACACCACGCCCTGGGCCCCCTAACCTTCAGCTCTAGTCTGAGCCAGTGATTCTCTGCACCAGCGATTTTCAACCTCTTTCATCTCGTGGCACAAAGAAACTAATTACTAAAATTCTGCAACACACCAAAAAAATATTACATTTTTTGCCAATCTGACAAAACAGGAAGCATACTTTTCGTTTATTCACACAGGATGGCTATCGTGTTGGCTGCTGACTTTTTTTTGTTTGTTTGACAACTTCAGGGAGAAGGGGGTCAGTGCCCTTGGCTAATTAGTCAGGCACTGCATGATTTAAAATTTCTTGAGGCACTCCGGCTAAAACTCACTGCTCTAGACTGAATTTATCTTTGTCGCTATTTTGGGAATTCCTTCCAACCCCTCCCCCACTTTTCTGAGTCCTCTTTTTTTTTTTTTCCTTGAATTCCCACCTAATTTTGTGGGGCACATCCTTTAGCTGATTTCTGGAAGGAAAAAGAGGAAGCTGTGGGGTCACTATATTATTTTTTACACTTTTGCATTTCTACTCTATCACTTAACTGAAAACCCCATTTTTACGGTTTTAGTGCCGGTCTAGGGTTCAAATTGGAACTGATTTCTCGTGGATGTTTGCAGTTAACCCTCATTGCTTTCTAACATCCGCACTTTGAAGTCCAGTGCTATTCTAATTACTGACCCTCTGTCGATGACCTGTGTCCTGCCCTGCCTTGAGTGTCTGTAGGGTCCTCCATTTATCCCAGTATTCTGAAATTTCACTGCTGTGCGTAGGGGTGTATTTTATTACCCATGGTGCTCAGCATCTGGAGGAAGTAATCTGGAACTTCCTATCTTTCGGTTGCGAAAAGGTTAACTTTTGTTCCTTGGTAATGTCTCCTTCATTTTCTTGATTTTTGTTTCTAGAGACAATAATACATTTAGTAGTTGGGTTCTGTCATCTTGTCTATTTATCATTTTATTCCAATTTCTTAAAGGCTTTTCAACTTTGTCTTCCAAGCTCTTTATTAACCTTTTTATTATGCTTACCACATTTGTAATTCCCGAAGGCTGTTTCTGGTTCTCTGATTGTGGCTCCCCTTTTGTAAACAGCCCCCTACACTTATGTCACGGACACATCATATTTCATTATTTCTGCGGATGTTAATTATAATCTTTAGAGCCCCCGCATTGTGTTTACTTCTGCTGATTTCCTTTTTGTTTGTTTTAATTTCTCTCTTTCACACCGGCAGCTTTCTTCACAGGCTTGCTGATTCTCAGGGTTCATATTTAAGAATGAAGTGCTAAATAACTAATTGAAAGCTACTCAGATGAAAGTCATTGACTTTGTTGTATGGTAAACAAGTAGTCACCTAGCTTTTCCTTTAGGGACCCAAATGTCCATGTAGATAGGTCTTTTCTTTGGCTGTATGCGCAAAGGCGTAGTGTCCCCCGCCTGCCTCCCAAAATTCTGAGGCTGATAGATGTGCTCCTCATTCATGATGCAGACTTTTACCTAATTCTCATGTCTTCGGTCTTCCGTCCCACCCTGGCCCTACTCTGTGCTTAACGTACCTGAGTTTAAAGGCCCTGGGGTTCAATTTAAAGTGAATATTTGTCTCTTGCTGAATATCAGCGATAATTGCCTAACTATGTAGGGTTGTGGTGGGTAGGGTAGGGGATGTTGGATCTAATTCCTTCTTCTAAAGATTTTCAAAACCCTCTGGTTGTTCGTCATATCTCTTCTCTTGTTTCTTTGATATTTGTTTTCTCCAGTCCTGAGGGCCTTCCAGCATACGACCAGGCCATACTGCCAATTCTCATCGGCTTCCACCTCTACTACAGGCAGGATGGAGTCTTCTCTCATTGCTCAGTCACTTAGCTGTCATTCACTCATGCTCCCTTTTCACATAAGTAACATCGTTTGGGCCTTTAGAAGTCTTCTGGTTTCACCAAAGATGCAGTTTCAGTTTCTCCTTGTTGTTTCGATATGATTTTTGAAAAGAAACAAAAACCAAACCACCTTTTCTCTATGATTTTAAAACTAGAAACCTCATTTTGTTTTGATAATCTTCAATTTAGCTTTTTAAATGATTCATAGTGAACATATAAGAGACACAAACTTTTCTCTGGGGAATAATGTTGCATCAAAATACATAAAAGCAAAATATTTGATATTCACACAGAAATTGATGGAATTTGAATGGCGGTGAGGAAGTTATCAAACTTCTTTAAACCTTTGACAGATCAATAGGCAAAAATAGGAAAGTTGAAGAGCTGAATAATGTACTTAATTAGCTTGATTAAAAAGATATGTTTCAAACTCTGTACTTTAGAGGGAATACAGAAAAACAAATGCAATCACTATTAAAATATCAATAACATATTTCACAGATTTAGAACAAATATTTCAAAAATTTACATGGAACCAAAAACAACCCCGAATAGCTACAACAACCTTGAGAAAGGAGAGTAAAGTAGGTGGGATCACAATACCTGGTATCAAACTGTACAACAAGACCACTATAATCAAAATAGTCTGGTACTGGCTTAAGAACAGACACATAGGTCAATGGAACAGGATAGAGAGCCCAGAAATAAACCCATGTCTCCACGGCCAATAAACATTTGACAAGGGGGGCAAAAGCATAAAATGGAGTAAAAATTGCCTCTTCAAAGAATAGTGCTGGGAGATCTGGAACAGTACACGTGAAGAATTGAAACTAGACCCCCAATTTATACCACACACCAGAATAAACTCAAAGTGGGTAAAAGACTTAAACATAAGCCTCGACACCATGAAACTCCTTGAGGAAAACACAGGCGGTAAAATCTCAGATATCTCATGTGGCGATATTTTCACCAAATCAACCTTGAGGGCAAGGGAAATAAAGGAAAGAATAAACAAATGGGACTACAGCAAATTAAAAAACTTCTGCACAGCTAAAGAAAATACTATCAAATGAAAAAGGAACCAACCATATGGGAAAACCTTATCTGCCAACGATACCCTGGACAAGGGTTTGATCTCCAAAATATATAAAGAACTCATATGACTCGATGCCAGGGAGGCAAACAGTCCAATTAAAAAATGGACAAAGGACCTGAACAGAAACTTCTCCAAGGAGCACATACTGAGGGTCAGAGACATGAAAGGATGCGCAGCATCACTAGCCATCAGAGAGATGCAATTAAATCCATGATGAGATGCCTCTTCACATCGGACAGAATGGCCATCATTGGTAAATCAACAAACAACAAGTGCTGGCGAGGATGTGGAGAAAAGGAAACCCTAGTGCCCTGTTGGTGGGAATACAGGCTGGTGCAGCCACTGTGGAAAACAGTCTGGAATTTCCTCAGAAAACTCAAAATGGAGCTGCCTTTTGACCCAGCAATTCGCCTGCTGGGATTATACCCTAAGAATCCTGAAACAGTGGTGTCTTAAAGTTATAATTGACAACACTTTTTATGTCATAGGTGCATATTCTAAGGTGAGTATTCTAAGACCTTTGGCGCCTTAGGTTCATGAAAGGCGGCCCCTCCCCCTCGGCACGCGTGTGCCTGGTGTTACCCGGGCTGTACTTGTTTGCTTTAATGCACCACGGCTCCCACACCCCCGCGGCGATCCAGTATTCTAACCAGAAGCCCGCCTACCAGAGTGCTTCTGTGATCTCTGGTGAATATTTCTGGTCTGTAGAATTAGCATAACAAATGCTAAAAATAGATTTTCATTGGTGAAATAGTGGTGTTCGAGAAGTGTGATTTGGCTAAAATATACTTTCTTATAGGTTTTATGTGAACACGAGTTTTCTTTTGCTTCTTTAAAAAATTTTTTTCCAGTTCTATTGAGATATAATTGACATATATACATTTAAGTATATGAGATGACGATTTGATAATACATGTACATTTTGCAAAATGATTACCATGATATGCTTAGTTAACATCCATTGCCTCACATAAACACATTTTTTCTGATGATGAGAACTTTTAAGATTTACTCTCTTAATAACTTTCAAAGATACAATATTGTTAACTGTAGTCATCATGCTGTATATTAATTTCATCCCCAGGACTTCCCTGACAACCGAAGGTTGGTACCTTTTGACTTGGCAAAAATATTTTAGAGAGTTATCCTTACATTGAATGAATAATATATAAGCCTCTAGCACCCATTTTAGTATGTGCCCTTCTCAGGCATGTGTCTGAAATGCTCTGTGAACAGCCATGGTTTCAGAGAACTCCGGTGGCTTGGCACTGGCTGTCGTGTTAACGGAATTACATCTCGGGATTGCCTGGACCTAAGCAAGTCCCTGCTGTACAGTCAGCAGGGGGCAGGACCACACAGTGCTTACCAGATGTGTTACAGGAACTGCCTTTGTGACTTCCTGTTAATCAAGACTTGTGTCTCATGTGATGTGGGTTGGAGGCCTTTCATTATACCCTGGTGGGCAAGACTGTGGAATATTGGTCACCTCTGATCTGCCTCCAGCTGTTGGAGGCCACCAGGAGCCATGTAGCATAACTCGATATCCATGCCTGGCCAACCTGTTTGAGAACCATTTACATTTAGGAGAGACTTGCTCAGGCTGGACGGAGAGTTACTGGAGACTCTGCCCAAGCCCATTCCTTTAAATTTCAAAGGTCAGTGGACAGAAACCCTGGACTATATCTTTTTCTGCGACAGCAATGGTGAGCCGGGCTGCAGAAGACAACTGGGGTTGGGGCACGTGTGCGGCCTACTGTGTAGTCTTAGCAGGGGCTGATGCCATCCATGCTCACAAACCCCCTGGCATTTGTGGCACCATCAGCCATGTGGCCTTAATCGGTGCCCAGGTCGATGACTGTGAAGCTTCCTAATTCTCAAGAGGCACCATCTACTGTCCTGCTCTGGCAGAGAGGCACGAGTGACCAGGACTAGCTCTTCGGACATGGATTAGTGTACGTTGAGCATTCTTTATCCTGGCAGCAGAGGGGAACTTTACAGAGAACACTGGGTGGATGCATAAGGGAAGGTGGGACTGGCCTTCCTGATAATTTGGGTCAGAGTTTTATTGAGCTATATTTCTGGACCCCAAGTTATCAGAGACATTATCTGAGGTGCATGTTGGTGAGGTGGGATTGTATGCGTGGGCCGTAATAAACCAGCTCAAGGTAACTTAGTCGTTTGGTAAGTCATGTATGCGTATGCGTGTATGTATTTGGTAGCCTTAGAAGTGGAAGGCAGATGGGGGTTACATTCTCTGCCTTAGTTCTGAAAACCTCACTACTAAGTGCTCATGTACTAAAGAAATAAAGACTTAGGTCAAATTCCACCAGCTGTATAGGTATTAGTGGTGAGAATATGCAAACACTCCAATAGCTCTTCTTGGGTAGTTTTTTTTTGTTTTGTTTTGTTTTTTACACCTTCAGGTACTCCTAGAAGCACAGAGCCCTCCGCCGTGTTCCTACCAGGCTTACACTGAAGCAGACGCCGCTTTGTTCTCTGGGCTGGCTGTCCACGGGGCAGGAGCCGAGGTCGCCTGTTCAGGGAGCAGGATAGAACCCAGGTAGCAGGGCCTGCCGTAATGGAAGCGTAAACTTCTGCACCTACTTGCTTTATACCAAAGTCATACAGGGTGTTGGGTCCTGTTCACCATTCCTAATCAGCTATACAGCTTTAATACCGCTGGTCAAACCTACTTCAATCAAAACTTACTCTAACATTCCTTATCATTTTTTTAATCCTCACCTGAGGATACATTTATTGATTTTAGAGGGAAAGGAAGGGAGAGAAAGACGGTAACATCATGTGAGGGAGAAACATCTATCGGTTGCCTCTTGTACACACCTCGACCAGGGATCGAACCTGCAGCCTAGGCATGTGCCCTGACCAGGGATTGAACCTGCAACATTTTGGTGTATGGGTTGATGCTCCAACCAAGCCATGCAGCCAGCACACACTCCTTATCTTGATTGGCCGACATGAAGGTGTTGCTTCCTATTAGGAAATTTCATGTGCTAATTGACCAAGCCCAAGATGACGGTCCGTATTAGTTCGTTCTCATACACGTACACATCACAGGGTCATACTGAATGATTTTAAACTAAATTACCACAAACACAACACATCTGTTACATATTAATTTTATACGCAGCGGATGGCAATGAGCCATCGCTAGCAATGTTAGAAATATATTTATTCTGCAATGCAGACAATAACAGGAAATAAAGATGAAAAGGTAAAAAAGAAATATGTTGTTATTATGTTTGCAGCATGTAGATAAAAGTCAAGGAAGAGTACAAACCACTACATGTATATACACATATTTTTACATATGTCGAATGCATATGTAAAATTAGCCTCCATTCTATCAGCCAAAATGTTAATAGTGATTGTCTTTAGATTATGTGTGATTTTCTTCTTATTTCTATTTACATTATCTGTACTCTCTCTGTTGTCTGATCTGAATATGTGCCATTTGTATACTTAGAAAAAAATAAGTTCATTTATTAAAGTTAATGAATAGAAGGTAAAACCTCTTTTGTCAAGGCCCTAATGCCCCACCTGCCCTCTTCTTGGTCTCCTTCTGAGCGTCTCCGTCAGCATTTAGTACATAGTACCGTCTGCTTTTCAAAGGCTTTTAAAGCCCTGGCTGGTGTGGCTCGGGTGGTTGGAACATTTTCCTGTAACCAAAGGGTTGTGGGTTCGATTTCCAGTCACGGTACATATGATCTTCTTTCTCACATCGATGTTTCTTTCTTCCTTCCTCTCCCCCTTTCCTGTCTCTCTAAAAGCAATGAAAAAATGTCCTTCAGTAAGGATCCCCAAAAAAAATCTTTAAGAAAGTTTTAGCAGCTTCATTGAGGTATAATTTACATACCACAAAATATGCCCACAGCAAGTGCAGAAGTCAGCAGTTTTTAGTAAATGCACAGAGTTGTGCAACCATTACCATAATTCCGATGTAGAACATTTCCGCCACCAGAAAAGCTTTTCCCATGTTCATTTGCAGCCACTCCCCACTCCAACCTCAGCACAGAAAATCACTGATCTTCAGCTCATATAGATTTGCCTTTCCTGAATGATTTCATATAAATGGAATAATTCAATATGCGTTGTTTTTGTTATCTGACACCTTTCGCTTAACATAACGCTCTTTGAGGTTCAGCCATGTCACAACCTGTGTCAGTAGTTTGTTCTTCTGATCGTTAAATAGGATCTCAGTGTGTGAATACATCACATTGTGCTTCTCTTTTTACTAGCTTATGGGTATTTGGACGGTTCTCCATTTTTGGCCGATATGAATAGTGCTCCTGTGAACATATTTCTACAAGCGTTTGTATAGACTTAACTTTTTGTTCCTTTTAGGTGGATAGTTAGGAGTGGAATTGATAGATGCTTTGGTAAGTTTAAAGTTAAGTTTTGAAGAAGCCAGCAAACTGTCTGTGGTTGCACCAGCACATAGTCCTGTCACTGTGCACTCCTGCTTCCGTCCCCACAACCCCCAACGTTTGATAAGGTCGGCCTTTCGGGTTTTAGCTATTCTTGTAGGTGTTAGTTATTTTTCATTGTCGTTTTAATTTGCATTCCCCTAGTGACTAAATTGTGTTGAACTTCTTTTCATGTGTTTATTAACCACTCATATATCTTTGTTGAGGAATTGTCTATTGAATTTTCTTGATCATTTTTTAACTGTGTTGTTTGTCTTATTACTGAATTATAGGAGGGTTTTTAAAAATATTATGGATATAAATCTTTTTCCAAATATACAATTTGCCAATATTTCTTCTAATTGTGTGATTTAAAAAAAACTTCCTAAACAGCATCTTTTCAGAGAGGTTTTTAATGTTTAGTGAAGTCTAATTTATTAATTTTTGCCTTGTGAATTATGTTTTTGCTGTCATATTTAAGAAATCTTTGCTTAACCCAAAGTCATACAATTTTCTCCTATGTTTTCTTGTGAGGCTTTTATAATTTTAGCTCATAAATTTGGGACTAAAATCTACTTTGAGTTGATTTTGTTTATCGTGTGAGATAAAGATTGAAGTTTACCTTTTAAAAAACGTTGATACTCACTTGGTCTAGCACATTCTTTGAAAAAACAATCCTTTAAAGACAATATCGTTCTAAGCAAATACACATATCAGAAAATTTACAGTTTTGGCTAAAGTTTTTAGTGTACGTTTCCTTAGGGCACTGCTCGTATAATTGACTCTCAGCTCAGGTCAGTGGCAGTGAGTGCATTGACGCCGCACAGCTGTCGCCGCACCCACCTGCAGAAGCACTTTCACCTTCCCAAACTAACACTCTGCACCCATTAAAAAATAATTCCCCATTTTTCCTTCCCCCCAGCCTCGGGCAACCACCCTTCCCCTTTCTAAGTCTCTAAATTTGGCCATTCTAGAAACTGCATGTAAGTAAAACTGTATAGTGTTTTTCCTTTTGTGATTGACTTACTGAACTTAGCACGATGTCTTTGAGATTCGTTCATACTGTAGCATGCGTCAGACTTTCCTTTTGTTTGTGGCTGAATGACATTTCACCGGATGGACGTACTGTACTTTGTTTATCCATTCGTCTGCCGGCGGGCACTTGGCGTCTTCCTCCTTTTGGCTACGGCGAACGATGTTGCCATGAGCTTAGGTGCTCACATATCTGAGTTCCTGCTTTCAATTCTTTTGAGTATATACTCAGAAGTGGAATTTCTGGATCATGTAGTAATTCTATTTTCTTATTTTTTCAGGAACCACCATGTCATTTTCCATTCCTTTTAGTAACGCATGTGTTTCAATTCCTCTACATCCTCACCAACACTTGTTATTTTCTGCTTTTAAAATTAATAGCCGCCCTGGTGGATGTGATTTTTTAAAACATTATTTTTGACTCCCTCCTTCTTAAAACATTTGTTCCATGTGGCTTTCAGAATTCCACTATGTATTTCTTTCTACCATGTTGACCATTCATTCTCAGTCCCCTCTTGTATACTCTTTTCTTCTTCCTGATCTAATACTCCAGACCTCCTCTACTCACTATGCTTACACCTTAAGTGTTTTTTAAAAAATTAAAACCCATAATTTTCATTATGATATGTACCCTGAGTGTATTTCACTTCGAATCTCCAGTCCCCATCTTCCATCCCAAATTCCAGACTTGAATATACAATTGCCCAATCAACTGTGCTACCTTCATACCTAATAGGGCTTCCGAGACTTAAATATCCAAAGTGTATTCTTAATTTTCACCCCAATTTTCCAGATCCTATTGTACCCCGTCTCAATCAGTGGCAACATAATTTACTCATTTCTCAGGATACAAATCCTGGATTACCTTTCACTCATTCCCTTCTCTCATGTCTTCATTCCATTCGATGGAAGATCCTACCAATCTACCCTCAGAATACATTCTCACTGCAATGACTTCTCATATCACACGCCATTGATGCCGTAGTCCAAGCTGTGTTAATGTCTCGCACAGGCCTTTAATATCCTCCTTGGTGTCCCCACTGCTGTTCTCTTCCCCATAGTCTGTGCACCACAGATGGAAGCCAGGACAGTCTTTAAAAAACTTCAGCCAACCATGTCGCCCTTGGCCCTCAGTCCTCCTGTGGCTTCTCCTGACTGCACAGCACCCAAAGTCCTCCTCACGGCCCATGAGGCCCACAGGATCTCAGCCCTGGCCACTCCTCTGACCCTGTTTACTGCCACTCCTGCTCACGGAGCCTGACCACAGCAGCTTCCTGTCGTTCCTTGAATATATCAGGGCCTTGGAACTTGTTGGTCTCTTTCCCGGCATCCCTATTTCCCTAAATATTCAATCAGGTCTCTGAACAAATTTCATTTCCTCCAAGAGGCTTCTCCTGATTACCCCTTGGAGAGAGGCGCCCTGTCTCATCAGACGCCAGCATTTTCCTGCTGTTTTGTTTTTCATCCCAGCCCTTATCGTTAACTGACTGAGCATTGTATAATTATTTGTTTGCCTATTTATTTTCTCCTAATCCAGTCCCATGACAGCACAAGGCTTTATCTTTCTTGTTACTTCCCTACTCCCCAGCACCTAGAATAGTGCCTGGTCCTGGAGATTTTATATTATCTTTTTTTTAAAGTATATTTTATTGATGATGTTATTACAGTTGTCCCGATTTTTCCCTCTTTGCCCCCCTGCCTGATACTCTCCTTCCCCCCAGCAATCTCCCCCTTAGTTCACGTCCATGGGTCGTACATATAAGTTCCTTGGCTTCTCCATTTCCTATACCGTTCTTGACCTCTCCCTGTCTATTTTGTACCTACCGATTATGCTTCTTATTCCCTGAACCTTCCCCCTCATTCTCCCCCTTCCACCTCCCCACTGATAACCCTCCAAAGGATCTCCATACCTATGATTCAGCTCTTGTCCTGGTTGTTTGCTTAGTGTTTTATTTGTTTTTTTGTTTTTGTTTTTGTTTTTGTTTTTAGATTCAGTTGTTGATAGTTGTGAATTTGTTGCCTTTTTAATGTTCATAGTTTTGATCTTCTTTTTCTTAAATAAGTCCCTTTAACATTTCATGTAATAATGGCTTGGTGATGATGAACTCCTTTAGCTTTACCTTGTCTGGGTAGCACTTTCTCTGCCCTTCAATTCTAAATGATAGTTTTGCTGGATAGAGTAATCTAGGTTGTAGGCCCTTGCTTATCATGACTTTGAATACTTCTTGCCAGTCCCTCCTTGCCTGCAAAGTTTCTTTTGAGAAATCAGCTGATAGTTTTAAGGGTTACCTTTGTAGGTAACTCTCTGCCTTTCTTTTACTGCTTTTAAAATTCTCTCTTTATGTTTAACCTTTGGCATTTTAATTATGCTGTGCCTTGGTGTGGTCCTCTTGAGGTCCAAATTGTTTGAAGCTCTCTGTGCTTCCTGGATTTGTATGTCTACTTCCTTTGCCAGATTGGGGAAGTTTTCCTTCATTATTTTTTCAAATAAGTTTTCAATTCCTTGCTCTTCCTCTTCTCCTTCTGGTATCCTTATGATTTGGATGTTGGCACGTTTGGAGATGTCCCAGAGTCTTCTTACACTGTCCTCATTTTTAAAAATTCTTTTTTTGTTCTGGTTGAATGTTCATTTCTTCCTTACATTCCAAATCATTTATTTGAATCCCAAGGGAAGCTTCCTTCCCTTCACTGTTGGATCCCTGTAAAGATTTTTCATTATTTCACTTAGTGTAACCTCATTTCTTCCTTTATGTTGTTGCCATATTCAGTGAATTCTTTGAGCATCCTGATCACCAGTGCTTTGAACTCTGTCTCTGATAGGTTGGCTATGTCCATTTTGTTTAGTTTGTTTTTCTGGGGTTTTGTTCCGTTCCTTCATTTGAGCCATATTTCTTTGTCTCCTCAATTTGGCAGCCTCCCTGTGTTTGTTCCTGTGTATTAAGTAGAGTTGCTTTGACTCCCTGTAAAAGGCACTTGCTTATGTGAATGTAGCATCTTTAAATCCTTGGCTGTTGGACTTTGATACAGTTCAGTTTTCTGACAGTTCTGGTTGGGTATTAATTTGTCTTGAAATTCAGCTGTAATTCCTGTTATGGTTGTATAAAGAGGTGAAGCATGCCTACCTACTCCTCCATCTTGACTGAAAGTCCTATATTATCTTTTTAAAAAATAATAAAATTTTTTGAGGATCTCAAATAATTTGTCCTATGAGACAATAGCCCTCATTATGGCTAATCAAAGATTTTCCTCTCTTTGTGTAATGAAGAGCTTTTGCTTTCTGATTACATACTTAATAGCAATCAAATAGAATGCCAGTCTATACCCAGTGTCCTGACATTCTCTGTTAATACTTAAGAAATTTCCGTGAACACATTACTTTGATCTGGCCTTCCTACTTGAAGCCATCAACAAGACGGCCCTGGTTTCCAAGCCTCTCCCTTGATCTGTTCTCAGTACAGCATCTGTGCCTTGTAGTGGGAGAGAGAGAAATCCCAGGAGTGTTGCTAAATCGGGAGACTGGCTTCATTATTATGCATCCCCAGTGAATCCTAAGCATGACTTATGAGACTCCTTTTAAGATGATTAAAAGAAAGAAAAAAAAACCTAATGAAAAGATCACACACTTCATTTGTAGCAAACATTTCAGGCTGTTTTCTTTGGAGATGTTTATAAAGAAAACCAGGTAAATGAAGTGGGTCCCTAAATCTTGATACCCAAGAAACTGCAAGAGGCCATATAACTTTTAAAAAGGATGTGGGCTGTTCAGTAGGGCTGAAGAACAGAGATAAATGGTGTGTGGTGGTTGGTAGTGTGTGTGTGTGTGTGTGTGTGTGTGTGTGTGTGTATATGCGCGCGCGCGCGCGCACGCGCACGTGGTGGGTGGAGAACTGATACTGTAGAATGGTGAGACTGAGGGTACACAGTGGCCAGATGGCAAAGCATCTATGAGAATTTTCATTAGGGAATCTTTAAAGGGGTTTTTAACAATTTTTGGAAGATCTCTCCAGTTGCCATATGGAGAAGGAGGTAGAGGGACACACCAGAGACATCAAGACCAGTTATAAAGCCACTGTCTTAATTCAGGGAAGACATAAAAGTGGCAATATGGACAGAGAGAGGTATATTAAAGTGGTGGAAATTACTTTATATCCTGGGATTTGAAGGAGCAGAAAGACATCTTTAAAAGATTCTGTTCTCCCAAAAGCAACACATTGTGTTCCCTTGGACAGATGGACAGAAGATGGAGAACTACGGCCTTAGTTACCTCTTCAGACTCTGAGAATTTTCCCAGGGGACTAAGGCTCACCCTCTGCAGATGAAATGAACTTCTTCTCCGTAGGCTCTGACATTGTGGCCCCATGAGGGACACGACCTATCAAGGAAGCTTTCCTGCATGAAATTGCAAGCGAGTCAAATTTTACAAACCTACTCAGAGTTAAGCCTACTCTCACTAACTTTCCTCTACCACAGTGATAGAGGCAGTGAGCCAGTGGTGGATGCATGCCAGGAGAGCCCTTTAGGTCCCAGATGAACAGAGCAGTGGACCAACCTGGAAATGACAGAAAGTGAGATGCAGACAGGTCACGTGGGATATCCGCAGCCTGGCTGCAAACCCACTGTGCTGCCTTCTCCAGAAGCCCCGTTCAAGCCCATTCTCCTGCGTCAGACCAGGGACCTTGTGTGGACCTGCTTCCAAGCTGTGATTTTCTGCCAACCACTCTTTCCTAACATGTGCCTGCTGGAAAAATTTGTCCCAAACCCACACATTTGAATGATTGAAGTTTGGTTTTTTTTCTTTTTAAAAACAGAACTTCATACCAGACAACAGCACTGTGTGATTATTTTCCATCTGCCAACACCTCTCCCTCAGCTTCCAATGGATTCATTCTTCCCCTTTCTCTGCTCCACTCTTGCCTTGTGTCGCTCCAGGCTCTCTTTCCAGGTGGCTTCTGACTGTATTCAACCAACAGGAAGTATGGGCGGGAGACTGGAAAGAGGAGGGGAGAAGGACCAAGATATGTCTCTTCCGCTTCCCCTCAGGATCGGCTCCCTCTACCACCCCAGCTCCAACGGGGTTCCATCTCTCCTCCCAAAGGGGCCTCAGCTTGGGGGTGGTGGAGGCAGGCGGGCAATGGTCACTGCTTCCTCCTGTTGCTGACCTCTGGGTAACTTCTCATCCCTCCTCTGTCCCCTGAACCCAGCCTACCCCTCTGTAAGTGGTCATTTCATGTATTTCTCTTTATTTGAACCATCTGCAATGAGTTCTGTTTCTGGCAGAGACTCTGACATAAACACAATTCCAGTAAGTTGTGCTTGTTTCATGGGGCTTCCCAGTGCCATGGAAATTATGGATTAGGGTCCACATGCCTTCCCGTGGGGGTCCACATGCCTTCCCGTGGGTGTCCACCTAGAAGGGTTTGTCTTAATCTCTTAACAATGCACGCAGGAGCACTTTGCTCTTCCACAGCCATTTTGCACATTTTCCATGGCCTGAAGGGCTGGCCTTGGCATCAGATCTTTATACTCCTCTACCATGTGTCCAACAGTTTAACATATGCAGTGAGAGAGCATGCCACGCTGGTGTATTCAAGGGTGGGGAATTAATTTGAGATAAAGTGGGAGGTTGCACCTTAACCTGAACTATTCAGACTGGTGTGTGGAAGTGAAACTCAAATCCTGACTGGGGGTCCCCCCTTTCTGAGCAACCGAGCGAGCCATCTGTTTTACTCCCATGTTAACCGGATACAGAAATCAGGCTCTTTATCATTTCCACAAGAAATCTAAGCAGCCTTCACATTTTATGGTTTTTATAGATTTAACTAATGGCTTGGGGAGTCATAAAAGCAGTAACGTTCCATCGTGCCCACATGCTGCCCCCGCACTCACTCTTCCTTCTTCTCCCAAACCCCTTCTCTCCATTCCCAACCCCCACGCCACCCCCAAGGCTCACAGTTCCCTTTCACAGAGCAGAGTGGTTCACCTGTTATGCTGACGCTTCAGCCCTTGTCTCAGATTGGGTTTCCCAGATACAGACTCTGAGGCAGGACTGCACACAGGTTTTTTTAGGCAATGCTCTTAGAAGAGACAAAAAAATAAAAAATGAAAGTGAGAAAATAGGACTGGACAAAAGGAGAAGAAGGCCCACACTGTGTTTGTAACTGGAGTTTCAACAGATCCCATGGGGGACCATGGCATTATGCACTCCTTCCTATTTGTCCCAAATTGTACAAGGGGCTGGGGCTTTGTAGTCTCTCGTCAGCCAGTCATTGACTATGGGGTGTCCCCTGGGAGGGGTGTGACCTTGTACAAAGTGGGTATCTGCACTCAAAGGTCATTTTCAGTTAGATCAACAGATGACACTCCTAGAAGCTTAGGGACGGAAATATTGACTTTGGTGAGGGGACCTGGGTGGGACACCTTCGTATCTGTTGCGGGATGAGGGACACCTGGCCCAACAGGCTCATCAGGCTCAGTGTCTACTCCCAACAAGGATGTTATCTGAGGAAAAATGTCCCCTCATTTTCCTAGGAAGGAGCAGTATTTTACTAAGGGAAATTTTTATAGCAACTGGTGAGAGAATCATAGTCTCTCTTCATTTTATTAATTTTTTGTAATACCCATGCTGTCAACAAAAGTATTCATTATCTGAGTGCAAGGGCAGCGAAGCTTCAGCCCTTGGCCTCTGACCATCTTTAACAGAGTGGATACCTTCATGGATAGTTAACGGCAGAATGCTGTCTCAGGGAGCTGGCCGTGCACTACCCGGATTCTGGATCACTGAAATCGAGGTCGTAGAGCTGGAAAGATTCATAATAAATCATCAGATGCAGGCTCCCAGGTTCTAAAAGGTAAGCAAACACGCTTTACATACTAAGCATCCAAATCCTCACATCATTTGTCTCCAGTCAGTTGACAGAGAAGCTGTAAAGACAGAACCAGCACCCAAATATCCTACCCATCATAAAACACTCTTTCCAGGAGAGGGCAATGCACCCTCTCGGGCGGACGCCATAACACCTTGCCCAGGAAGCCCACAGCAAGGGTAATGGAGCCTGGAATAAGAGCAGGAGATACCATGGGTATAGACAGATAATTTGCGTATCTGGTGAGCTCCCAATTACGTCAACAACACCCACGCCTTCCTTGGGATTTTCTTCAGGGAGTGTCCAGCTCCCCATCTGGAAGACCTTCCCCAAAATACCTTCAAGGGTTTGCCCAAGACTCAGCTGGGCAGGGGCCTCTACGGCTTAGGTCTGCTTTGCACTGGCACTACCTTTGCCCTGAAGCCCTCCAGCCCTTTCACTGTGCCACCTTCACACTTCCTGACTTAGACGAAGCCTTGGGCTTCAATCTTATGTCTGTGCCTCTTTGCTTACAAAAAAACGTAGCTGCTCAACCTTAATGTATAAATTATGGATCTGTAATATTATATTGCTTGTGTCCCTAAAAGATGTTTAATATCTTCTTTATGAGATGATACATAACATAAATGTATATTTAATATCTATTTGATTTACTTTTAATAGTTAACAATTCTGGAGGGTGAAATAAATTTTTAGAAAAAAATAAAATGTAAGAGTTTCAATTATCTGAAGAGGCAGATTAGAGAAAAAGTGGTGTTAGCTCAGATAATAAAGATCTATTAACACTTAACAGTTAGTTGACAATTACATTAGAATGCTATTTGATAAATGTATGCAATAACATATGTATATATAAATTAATAATTTATTTTAATTTAATGCTGAGATTTATGTCTTTCCAACTAGATTTTTAGTCTGTGATTTTTTTATTTACCATGAAGTATGGCATATTTATTTGCACATAATACTCATGAAACATTGAATGGATAAATTGTTGAGACCCAGTGTTCTTCTGTGTCCCCGCTACTCTCCTATATTATGTTTTGTTGGTGTAGTGTTTCTCTTTCCCCATCTAACTCCCTTTCATGCCCATTGAATTGGTCTGACTTTGGTCTTTCTCTCAGTTCTAGAAACAGCTATAATGTCATGTAATCCAGCTCACATGGTCCGTAAGTGGAGGTGACTTTAGGTCCTCTATCAGATAAGCAGTTGGATGCCTGTGGCTTAACACAATACAAGTTTATTTTGCTCTCACATAAAGTTCGATGTGGGTGACCCTAATTGACAGGTGAGTCTTCTGGAGGCAATGGTTCCCAAATTTCTTCTATGTTGTGATTCTACCATCTTCAACATATGGCTTTTGAGGTTACCTGTTTGTCTACCTCAAGCTGACAGGAGTACAAAGAACACTGAGAATTGGCTTAAGAGACTTTTAGGGGGCAGACTTGGCAGCGATGTCTAGCTAGCGCACAGTTCACAGACTGTCTTTGCGGTCACGACTGACTGCAAAACAGTTGTATTTCAGTGGACTGGAGGAAGAGGGGATAAATGGTAAAAAAAAAAAAAATCACCTCATCTCTACCAGAAAGGATTCAAAAGGAGGAAGGTTAAAGGGTGGAGGATATGATAGAAAAATAGCATATGAAGGCTTTAATTGCCATGAATTCTAAGTCTATCTTGCCAACCCAGGTCTCTCTCCTGAGCTTCAGATCTCAAACCCAACTACACGTTGGCGTCTTTGCTTGCGTTTTCCACATACCCTTCAGACTCACCACTGTCCTCACAGAACTGCTGCTCCTCTTGGATTTCTTCAGTCACGATGAGGGAAGTGGCGATTTATCGCTACAAGGGCTTTCCAAGAAGGGCCACAAGGAGCGATCACCGATCACCGTCACAGAGTTGCGTTTGTTATGCAAGTGTTACAGTAAAAGCTGGAAACAAAACTCAATTTATTTTGATAGGTGGAAAGGTAAAGTTGTTCTTGCCTGAGGGTGTTGGGTATGGAATCCAGGAATATGAACCCTGTGGGAAGCTAAGGGGAGAAAGTGAGGATGAGTGATAAAGGCTCCTTTAATGTTGGTGCTAAGTGAACCTAAAATACCTACCGGGGATTTCAAAACTATTTATTGTGTGATGTTAATTCTCATCTACATAATCTTCAGTATGTCTTCCTTGCTCAGTAAAGGTTTTGAGAGAATACATTACTTTACAGCTGTTCAAAGAAGTATGAAAATTCTTACCTTGTTCAACATGGTAAAGAGCAGAGACAATATTCAAGGTGGAAAAAACTTGGGAATAGTTGAGGGTAGACCCCTAAGAATTAGCACAAACTGTGGGGAGTTCTCCAGAGTCTCACAGGCTTTGGAGCTGAGAGAAGGAGTAACAGATTTCACAGGAGGACCTCATCTGACATCAGAGATACTTTTCACTCAGGGAACAGAACCCACATCATCCACTAAGTTCTCCACGCCAAAAGCCTGTGTGTCGTCTGTCCACTGGTCTATCCCTACAACAGTTATTTCCGAAGGAAGATTTATCGAGTAAATGAATTCCAGACTCCTCTCTCTTCCTGACCTACCTCATCCAAACAAAACCTAAATCCTACACTGACTGTGTCTCTCAAACCTGTCTTCTTTTCTGCATCCCCACCTTTTCTATCCTGCCTTACTCCACCGACATTTCTTCTTTGGATAACTGGAGCGATCGCCTATCTAGTCTCCCTGACTCCACTCATGCCTCCTTCTAATCCATCATCCTAAAAATACAAATTTAATCAAGTCATTTCTTTGCCTGAAACTCGTCAAGGCTCCGAATTGCCCCCAGACTCTATAAAGTGGCTTGCAGTCGGGTTATTCCTGGTCTGAAATCTATTCAACTTACCAGATTTCTCTCTTACCGTGCTCAAACTCACATAGTATATTTTGGTAACATGAGAAAACTTTTCAGTCACCCCATGTGCCTCTTACCTCGGGGGCTCAACTATGCCATGTTGTCCTTGCCCATGGGACTCAAACCTTCTATGTTCTCTGTGACTTGGGACTTTACCCAGCACACTCGTTCTGCCTCTCTTCTTCCCCTAACTCCTACCCACCCTCAGATTTCAGTTAAATGCTGCTTCGTCTGAGTAGTTCATGGCACCCCTAAAGTATAGGTTAGTTCCCCCTGTTTGGTGCCTCTGATGCATCCCAAATTTATTTTACCAAAGCATTTCTTGTCCCGCATTTGTTGGTTTACTTGTCTGTATGTTTTACTAGACCGATACAGACAGGTTCTATGAGGCTTGCTTTATTTTTGTTTCAGTCATGGTCTAGCTAGAAAAACAGACTCAACATCAGTAATTTAATAAGGAATTTAATACAGGGAGTTGAAATTACTCTTAAAGACCTGAAAAGGGGAAGGGGATACACTAAGGTGACACAGGTACAGCAACACTGGAAGCAACTGCCATCCATAGGGTGTGGGGAATGAAAGAGAGAGAGAGGTTGAGGGACTAGAACCTGAAGGCCTTGAAGCGGAGCCTGCAGAAGTGGGACCCGGGTCTCTGAGGAGAGGACGTCGGCTGGCCAGAGCCGATGAGCAGCAAGTGGGCAGAGGGGCCCCGCGGAGCAGGGCCCCAGAGCCTTGGGTGCACAGGCTGGGGGGTGGCGTGATGGTGCGGAAGTGATAAGGCTGGTTTTGGAATTGTGGCGTAGGAACTGGAAACTGGAGCCAGCTGCACTGTCAGCATAAAGACCCTTGTGTGGCAAGGCTGACAGGAAGAGGGCAGCAAGCAAGAGGACGCCGGTCCCCACTCCATCCTTCCAAGCCCTCTCTAGCACCCCCGCTGGCAGAGCCTGCTAGGGCACCCACTGGAGAAACAGGATTAGTCGGTGGAGTCCGGGACCTGGGATCACAAAGGGTGGGGCTTGGAAGTGAAGGATGACTGCTCAAGACAGCAGAGTGTCCGGTTGACTGTAGCTACGCATGCGAAGCCCTCGGGGCATATTTATGAACTGGATGAATAAACTGAAAATGAGTAACTAAACTTCTGTCCCAGAAACTGACCGAAAGGGAGTACCAATAAAGGGCAGAAACAAGGGCCTTTGGTAACAACCAACAGTATGTCCTTACTTACGGGCAAAGAGCACTTTCCACCACACTCAAAGAGGACAGTGGGAATGAGCAGGTAACTTCCCGCCCAAGGAGGCTGGGGAGCCTTGTGAGAGATGAATGAGGAAATGCGCACAAATCCGACTGATATCCCTGAATTAGAAAATCCGGCGAGGTCGTGGAAGGGTTGGCAGCTGCCCTGTCGCGTTCCGCACGTCCGCAGACCACGCTGGTGGGCTGTAGAGGAAGCTCGTTGTACAGATTTCTCCGACGTGGCTCGGGCTTTCTCCGGTGGAGGTGGCGATGGGTTGGAGGAAAGGAAACAGGGAGACATCCTCTGTTGTGAGGGGTGAGGTCTGAAGAAAAGCAAACCAGGAGATCTCTGGGGATTACTCTCTTGACAGCCATTTCTTCAACCCGAACTGGTGACAAACACTATAGAAACAGAACTTTTAGCTAAAATAACTGGACCGCTCCAAATTGAGATGGTATTTTCAGAATCACACGGACAATGCCACGTACCCCCAAGGGGCAGAAAGGAGAAAAAGCCACGTGGTGTGCACATAATGGAGCTCATTGAAATAGAAAATATTATGGAGAAAGCTTGTCCCCAGGGCTGTGGTTTTGATGAACACAAAGAAAATAAAATATGCAAGTCAACCCTCCTGATGGGACTGCCTGGGCCTCAGCTCCCTTCCTGGCTTCTCCCAGGACACCGCATAGCTGAACTGGTGACACAGGCCGGCAGGACCCAGGGAAATAAAAACTGGTCCACAGGACATCCACCTGTCCACAGAGTGAAATGATTTGTCTGGATGGATCTGCATAGATTAAAGGAACAGTAAACAGTAAACAATGACAGGTAACTTATTTCAATATTTAAAACATCAGAGAAGGAGATAAGAACCATGAAAATAATAAACGAGGAATCACTGATGCACTTACCCTAAAGACCCAAAAAAGTTTAGACTAAATGTATCTAGGATTTTTTTTTAAGTGGACTCCACGAAAATAAGATGACAAAACAATAGGTTAAGAAGGAAAGTGATATGAGGGACTGGAATGAAAAGGTAGAATTAAAATTTCACTTTAGAGTTTACAACAGAAATTTTAGACCAATAAGGAAAATAGCGCTGCAAAAACTAAATTATATGATGTAGATAGTTTTCATAAAATCACCCATAATTCAGAGAAAGAGAACAAAGAGATGAATGTAATCAGAAATGATATGGCAGATGAAGGGCGGACAGTGGAGGTTCAATAATATATATGCTCAGCATCTCTAAAGAAGAGAACAAAACAAAAGGAACACAAACATTTACAAAGACATAAGAAACATTTCTAGGATTTAGGGAAGATCTGAATTTCTGCATCAAAAGAATTTACTAACTCTTAGGCAAAATTAACAAAAAGAAACAACTAGTCATATTACGGTGAGGATATTATTTCAAACAGAAAAAAAATCCCACCATCATCCAAATAGAATGAACAGGGCACTTGCAAAGAAGAAGAAACAAGGCCAACAGCGGATTTGTCTTCAATGTTAAATGTCAGAAAATAGTGAAGAAATGTTTAGAAAACTTGGAGGTTGCTCAGGAATGCCCTTTCCTGGGAAACCGCCGTTCCCATGGGAAGAGAGTGAGTATGCACTGACTTGGCGGTTCTACGGCCCAGACACTCATCCTTAAATATCTACTCAGGAAGGCAAAAAGCCAGGAGGCCAATGAACTATGTCTTTGGGGTCTCTTAAAGGGTCGGCTAATTGAAATAAATCTACAGCCCATTGATAAATCCTGACAGTTTGCCCCTTGTGCAAACCAAAATCATTCAACCCACCAAGGTGCTGATTCTAGGGGGCAGGGAGACACAGTCTGTGGAGTAATTGAATTCCTCATCTTGAAATCATTTGTTCTGGCTTGTGTGTGTATGTACACACACACACGCACACACACACACAGAGCCATGGGGCAAAAGTAGGTTTCCGGTTGTATGGAAAATAATACAATAATTAATAAATAATAAAAGAATAAACTGATTTGTGTACTCCCAACTGGAAACCTACTTTTGCCCCACCTGTATAAAAATATAAAATCAGTCCACAGAGAATTAATTTCCTTTAAATTTATGAGTAATTTCTGCCATTCCCTTACTAACACATTTTTATTTTTCTCAGTCCAATTTCTGGGGCAACTCTAAGCCTATGTTTCAAAAGAGCTGAAAAGTGAAAATACATAGCCAAAAATGTAAAAGTCATTCAAATAAATCCAAGTTGGTCTTAATTACGTTTAATCAGACTGCTTGAGGACGAATGCTATTATCTTAACAGATGACAGGGAAAAGGCTATTCAACTGCTATTTTGTTGCATTTTTGTTCCTTTCTTCTCCATTAGAGAAATTATCTTCAAATCAAGAGGGCTAGACTAACCATGACTATCAGACAACTAAAGCCCCAGACAGGGAGGAAACCAGCTAGAGGGCTCCCTGCCAGTCTCAAGGAATTCGAGGGACTGGAGTTTACAAGCTGTAGCCATGAAAACCAAAGAGATGTGCAGGCGTTACTGAAGAATCAATGCCTTCTGTGAAAAGTTATGGAGCATAGGTAGGATGACAGAATGCTTAGGATGGACAAATGCTAACCTGATTTTTTTGAATGGGAAATACAAAACTCTTCAAAATAGATTTCCTCCCTGACAAAATCCCATAATGGATTATTTAAATGTAACTTATTCATGATGTTAAAAGTAGTTGTAAACTTTTGATAAAGAAATTGAAGATTACTGAGAAGCACAACCGGATTACCTTCCAAAACAAACCTTTTTTTTTTTTTAATTGAGTAAGATTGCTGGCCTGGAAAATCAAGGAACTAAAAGATCAAATGTATTACCTCAGCAAAAGATGCAGCATAGCTTTGATTATATATTTTGATGCAGATAAACTTTACCAAACACACTGCTAGTTCCTAGACAAGGCATAATATGTAGTAACAGGTCTCAGGGCTGTACACTTATCAAAAGGTGAATTTTGGGGGACATCGTAAGGTGGTCTTACACAGCCACCCGTGGCCTTTGCCTTTATGACTTCGAATCATCCTTTGGTTCTCAGCTTAAACATTAATTCTATGTGACCCATTTTGCAATGGCTGGAGATCCTAGGTTTTGTAAAACCACAAATTCGAAGATCCTCTTTTTATCAAATACCTTTAATCTGATTAAGAATCTTTTTATACATAGGGTAGGATGATCAACCTTTCCATTTTGCTCAGGACCTAGGGTTTGCCAGGATGCTGGACTCTCGGTACTAAAACTGGGGAAGTCCTGCGTGAATTGAGGTGAGTCTGTCGCTCTTACCTGAGGAACCTTTGCTCCTCACTCTTCACTGTCCTCAGAACTTTGCTTCTCTTCTTCCTCTTTGGATTGAGCAAGGCTCAACACCAAGAGTCCTGGGTGGTGGGAGCAGGGAGCCTTTTGATACCTCATGGCCTGTAGGATGAATTTGCTTTAAGTACGAGGTGTCCTGAAACAAAGCATCCTTTCCTTTGTTAAGTGTGGAGTTGAGCTAAGACTGAAAGACACCTATAAATGATAGCAAAACCAACCACAATGCCAAAAAAGAGTGAGAGGGTCAGGCTGATCCAAGGAAATGCCAAGCTAATAAAAACCGGTTGAATTAGTAGATTCAGAAATTGGAAAGTATTGATTTCAGGTTTCTAAGATGAAGACAGCTCTCCCAAATCAGGACTTGGTAGAATCATATCTCTTAGAGACAGTGGAAGAACTCTCATTGGTTGTTTATATCATGGGAAAACTAAAGTCTTTATTCCTTGATAAGCTTGTTAAAGTCCAAATTCTCTTTCTGGTAAAGTTTTATATATGACTGTGGCCAGGACAGGTGTTTTGAGAACTAGGATTGCGAACAGAAGAGAGAGCTGAGAAGATAAAGCCAAAGTTGAACATCAAACAGACAGAGTGAAGTGTGAGACCATAGCAGGTGCAGGCCAGGACGTGGGCAGAGGGCAGGCCTGGTGACATAAAGCATGGGGACTCAGAAAGGAAGCAGGATATGGAAAGAACCCCTGGAGGTAGACATGAGGGATGGTATAGTGTCCATGGCCGGTGCTGGGCCTTCAAGACCCTGTGTGTTGACCACGAGGTCCCCTTTCTGGAGTGAAACAGGATGAGGCCAGCTATGGAGAGGCTTCTCACCTGCTGAACCAGCATCCTGAGAAGTGGGTTTCTCCATGGTTCTTCCAAGCTAAGTTCTTCCCAAAGGACTAGTGTGATAGTACAGATCGCTAGTGTGATATTGCAATTATTATAAATATGTGTGTGTAGATATTTATATCTATCTACCTATCTATCAATATTTTTTGGGGGGCGGTGGGGGGTTGTTAGCTTGTTTGTTTTTGGTCCTCAACCAAGTTTCTAGCACAGAGCTCCTAAAACCCTGGGGGGTTTTTAAGTGGTGACAGTGATAAAGGTGTCTTTTGTTGTGTCAGTGGGGTGACTTCTGAAAAGCTCCCAGGTGACTTAAGGATGGGGGCTCGCCAGTTGATTAGAAGGTTGGAGCTTTCAGTCCCACTGCTGACCTCTGGGGAGAGGAGAGGGGCTGAAGATTAAGTTCAATCACCAATGGCTGATCATTTAATCAATCATGCCTAGGAGATGAAGCCTCCATAAAAACCCAAAAGGAGTTTGGAGAGTTTCCAGGTTGGTGAGCACGTGGAGATCTGGGGAGAGTGGCAGGCTCAGGGAGGGCAGGAAATCTCCGAGCTCTTCCTCCATACCTTCCACTATGATCTCTCCCATCTGGCTGTTCCTGAGTCATATCTTTTTTTAACAAACTGGAGACCTAAGAAGTGAAATGTTTCTAAGGAGAACTGCTTGGTGTTGAGGGGTGCCCCTCTTCCCTCTATCACCCGCCCCATCATGTCCCCTCTCCCCCAGGGATTAGAACATTGGAATTGGTGACCAGAATCTTAAATAGCCTTGAGGGTTGCCTCAGGCACTGTTTCCAGGAGTCTCATTTGTCACTTGAAACTTGGAAGATCCGCAGTTAATTGAAAGGTCGCTGAGACAAAGGAAGAAAAGTATAGTTTTAATGGTTTGAGCTGTAATGCAAAATGCGGATTATCAAGCATTAGAAGGAAGCCAGAGGCCGGAGACAGTGTAGGCAGGCCGGGCAACACCACTGCCAAACTCTACGAACCAAAGTATGTTTTGAAGACAGACTTCTATCCAGCAGCTGTCTTACGATGGATAAAGTTTGAGATGTGTGGGTGGCCTAATTTTGCAAAGTCATACACCATGAAACACAAACTAAAACAATAAGGGGACAGAATTGTGTGGGATACTTACAAACATTTTAGAGTTTCTGTAAAATTTCATTTTTTAAAATCCAAAGCAAATGGCAAAATGTGAACATTTGTCAAATATCAGCAGAGACTACACAGATGTATGTTACATTACTTTCTGCTCTCTCCTCTGAGTTAGAAAGACCATATAATAAACTTTTTTTTTAGCTAAAAGTAAAAAATACCTACCCCTTGGAGCCAGTCTTGGTGGTTGAAATCAGCAGGGTCAGGGAATGACTCAGATAGAAACCACCTCTTCCCTTCTGTCTAGAGTTTTAAATCTTTATTGTGCCAGCTGTCAATAACTGAATCTTGGCACTCTTGCAAAGAGTTACTACAAATTGGCAAGCCTTATCCTTGTAAATCTCAGGGATTTTCTTGGTTCATATGATATATATGTCTGTTTTGATTTAATTCCTTAAAAACTGGAC
Organism: Mormoops blainvillei; assembly: GCA_004026545.1. Lineage (NCBI taxonomy): Eukaryota > Metazoa > Chordata > Mammalia > Chiroptera > Mormoopidae > Mormoops > Mormoops blainvillei. Next base: position 135,948 of record PVJD01003916.1, read on the forward strand.
GTAACTTATTTTTACATGGATGTTTCCCTGCCAATGCAAATTTGGGGCGACCAGGACATTGGTTCATTTCATGACCACTTAAACCTCATGTATTCTGGTTAATCCACGGAAGAACTGGTTATTTGTTGGGAACTGATCGTTACCTTAAGTAACAAGTCAATTATACCTTCCTTGGTGTTTCTAAAGAATGGAATGATTGCTTCTTTGTATGACAGCTATGTTGCAGTTGATACAGGCAAATTTTAACTTTATTATTGAAAACAGAAAATAAACAACAAAAACAGGCTGGAGGAAGCATCGAGCCCCGCTCCTGGAAGCAGTGAGGTCGAATTCGGCACGGCAGTCACCCGAGGCACGGATCTAGTAAAGGAGACTTAGGGAGCTCTGTAAATGGAGCGCCTTTGCCCGCAAGTAACAGAATGCTCAGTCCGTTGAGGCCGATGCATAAAGACATTCGGTTATCCCACGGGGCCTGCAGATGAGAAGCCTGGGACTAGTTAAGCTGCTCGACCAACTCGATAAGGCCCAGGTTCTTTCCCTGTCTCTGCTCGGCCGGCCCCAGCCCAGTGGCTTGTTGTAAGGTGGTCGATGCAACAATGGTCTTCACAACTGCTTTCAAAGGCAGGAGGCAGGGGCTGGATGAAGTCAGGAGGAAGGTGGGAGAAACAAACTAAAACACGCCCTTTCCTCCAAGGACCCTCTTCTTTTGTCAACACAGGAGTAACTCTTACAGTACCTTCCAAGGTGACTTGATCATGATTCATCGCCTTGTTATATGACAGGTCCAGTGCTGAACACCGATATGTAATAGCCCCCCAACTGGTCTCCCTGCCTCCACTCTCACCCCTCTACAGTCCATCCTCCACACGGTGGCTTAAAAACGTCAGTCAGGTCACCGAACTCCACTGGTCAAGGCCTCCAATGGCCTCCCTTTACTACGGAATAAAATCCAGGCTGCTGTCTCGTGTTGCCATGAGCTCTGGCCTCTTTCACTTCTCCAACCTTGTCTGTTTCCACTGGCGCCCACGCTCCCTCAATTCCAGCTGTGCTGGATTTTTGCTTTCTCTTAACACACAGGACTCAATGTTGATGTTCCCTTTGCATAAATGGTTCTTTCCCGTTACCTTTCTTTTTGTCTTTCAGATCCTTTTCAAAAAAGATCTTTCCCCAGAGGAATTTCCTGATTGATATCTTATAAAATGCATACACATCCCTTTTAATCTAACCCTATTACAGGCATTATTTTCTCAAATAAAAACATTATTGTCTGAAATTGTATTACTTATTTGTTTCTCTGCCTTATGTTTTCACTCCCACTAAAGATCAACTTCATAAGGATCCAGACATAACTGCCACCCCTTCCCGTGGGACGGTGCCCGCCCCGCAGTGCGCCTCATCAGTATTTGTTGAATCTGCATTAAATCTTCACAACAATGCTCTAAGGTGGGTGCCCGTTGCCCTCAGTTTTACACAGGTGACAGACATGAAGAATGAGAGAGGCAAAGTCATTTTCTCAAGATAACTGGCTGCAAAGCAGCAGAGTGGGGACTTGAACCCATTCCTCTCCCCTGCCTCTCAGCTACTCTAAGATTAAAAGCTATTCTAAACAACTCCCGAAGTTATCCACTCTTCTAAAGTTATCTATCGTGTACATATTCCCTAACTTCTTTCTGGTTCAAAGATAGCCCTTTCTTATAGGAGGCTCCTTTGTTTGGCCCCCTGGTTAACCTTTGAGGTTTCTATACCAGCTGGTTAACCTTTGAGGTTTCTCCACCTCCACCCCAACCAATACGCACCAGAAACGTCATTGCTCAAAGTTACATGTTCTGAGTTTGGCTTGTTGAAATTTACTCCAGAAAATATGGGTGTTTGATTTTTCTTCCTTAAATATCCTTGATTCAGCTTTATTTTCACCCTGTTTTCTCTTTCTTTTTATAATCTATTTTAAATTTATTCTATCTTGGTGCATTTCATATGTCTTTTCAGGCTAACTTAAATCGCTAGTATAGGTTGGGCATAAAGAACATAAATAATTAAATGTGTATTCCTGAGGGATGTACTCGAGACACATTATTCTGAATAGCACTAATATTCAACGTAGGTAAAATAATGAGATGAAACTTGAGTTCCAGTATTAAAAAGCGAGGGGGTAGCCATTCACAGACTGTATAACTGGGTAAGATGCTTATGGCATAATGTGACTGGGAAAGCGGGGTGCAAAATTGCATATTCAGTACAGGTTAGAACAATTTAAAAAATAAGACTGGAAGGAAATATAAATGTACTCCATTTCATGAAAACCTGAAGCATGCAGGTTGGAAATAGTGTGATATACAAATATAATACTTCACTTTGTAAGTCCAGCTTCATGACTATTCCATTTTAAGCTCTTCATCATGGAGAATTCAAAGCACGCACACTGCATACAGAATGAGGTAATAACCCCCCATTCGACCATCACCCAACTTCAATGACCCGCTTCTGCCCGCCTGGCCCATCTCTACCTCCATCTACTCTCTACCCTTCCTGTTTATTTATTAAATTTACTCATTTCAAAATGCATAAAATATAACTTTGTCATTCATGTAACCTATTTCCATTACACCAGAAAGTACGCTGGTTACTAGCATCATGTTCCAGTTAATCTCTCAATAAATTAGTTTTATTTATTCTAGAACTTCAATAGAATCAATAAACCATATTTTTCTTGTGTCTGGCTCCCTTTGCTCTTTTGTGGCCTCTGTCATAGTTCATCCCTCCTTTACTTTCTGAAATAGGTTGTGTAAATCTGATGCTACATAACTCCAAATCTTCCTTGGACATTTGATAAAATTCTCCGCTGAAACCACTTGGGCCTGAAGTTTTCTTTGTGGTGAGGGTTTTGATAACCAGTTTGATTTTTTTGGTAAATATAAGGTTATTCTTGTGTCAGTTTTCCAGGGAACTGGCCCGTTTCATTTACAATGTTGTCCATTTTGTTGACATGAAATTATTCACGGTTTCCCTTTCTAATCATTTGATAAATACAGCCTGTAACAATGATCTTTTCATTTCTGACATTGATCATTTGTGTTTTCTCCCTTTATTTCTTCATCGGTTTTGTTAGTCTTTTGGTCAAAAGAACTAACTTTTGGTTTTGTTGATTGTTTTCAATTTTGCTGGATCCTGCTCTTATCTCAATGATTGTTTTTGATTTATTTTCAGTCAATTTTCCTAGCTTTCATCTAATTTATGAAAGCGAACATTTAGATAATTGACTTTAGACCTGTCTTCATCCCTAATAGAAGCATTTGAAGGTATGGATTTCCCTCCAGAAAGATCTATGATGTGGGAGAGAGAGAGAGAGATCAAAGCACCAGGAGGGAATGGCACTGGGGACGGCTGCGGAAGGATTTACTCTGGGCTAGTGGCAAAGCACTCTCTTCACTACAAGAGGAGGGAAAAGGAAAAGATGGAGATTATTTTCTTATAAGGCTTATAGGTTTCCTGACGGGAGGTTGAGAGCATTTCCATCTGCTGACTTACTTTTTTTTTCTCAGTAACCAGGAGGAGACATCACCAACTGAGAGTGTGTGCGATAGACGAGTTGGGGACGTTAGAACAAAAGGAAAGTATGAGTTGGCCACCTCAGGGCATGGAGAAGGGATCTCAGTAATGGAGGGGAACAGACGCATCAGACAGATAATGGCTGTGATTTTTAAGTTTGTGATTTTTTACCCAAAGCTCAGATACTCATGGGACGATGTGGAAAAGGCAGATAGATGGGGCCCAGCCAAGGCTGGAGTTTACCAGGTGGGCAAGGCACTGAGTTAGAGGGGCGTCAGGGGACTGAGAATATTTGCAAAGAAGTGATTAAATGAATGAGCCATGGAATGTAGCTGGGCAATTAGAAAAGTGAGCATGGAGTTCAGAAGTCACAATAAAAATCCAAGTGTTGTAGCTTCGGGGGTTACTGAGGTAAAAGACCTGGAAGTGGTAGCCATAGAGTCAACCTCTTAAAGTTAGTTTTGAGGGGGGTCTGGTTAATGGGGGTGACAAGGAATAGGTGTGAGCATGGAACACGCTGTATGACGTGGAGTTGGAAGTACCTTCGGAGGTGATGAATCAAGGAACCGAGAGGGCAGGGTGCTATCTGACTCATTGGCAGAGATGTTTCTATCATGAAGAATGTTGACAGGGAAGACGGTAGGTATAAAAAGTGTAAGACTTAACATCTTTGATAAATGATGGGGCGTGACTGGCAGGCTAATAGATGGCAGGAAAGAGAAGGGTGAGAGAGTGATAGAGATAAGTGGCATGACCTTTAAATAAGAACCAGGTTTTTCAGCAGGGAGAGGAGCAGATGGTCTGGAGGTAGCAATGGTGAATTAGTAGGGTATTGGCACTACTTCCTGACCCCGAGTCTTTAGGCTGAGAAAGAAGACTCAGACTCTGCTGGACTGACCTTCAGAGAAACCAGGGTTTTCATTCAGATAGTGTCCAGCATCAGATAAGGAATGTTCCAAGGGAAGACTGAAGTTAGAGTGGAGAGAACTAATCACAGTGTAGAAGTTTGTAGATGACATGGTGACGGTATTAGGCAAAGAGGAAGGGTGGAAAACTGACTCTGATTTGGAAGTATAAAAACTAGGATAAGACTGAGAGAGGAAGAGATAGGAGAAATGACTTGAAAAGGTGGTTAAGACTACAGCTGTGAGTGTCAAATATTCCCTGGAATGTCTTTTATGGGGTGTGTATTGGTTACAGTGCCTGCTATAACAAGGTACCACCAGCACAGTGACTTCAAACAATACAAACTTAGTCCAGTGAAGTTTAAAATGGACTTCACTGGCCTAAGATCAAGGGGTTAGCAGGACTGTGTTCCTTCTATAGGCCCTGGGGCAGAATCTATTTTCTTGCCTTTTCCAACTTCTCGAGGCTGCTTGAATTCCTTGGCTTGTGGCCCCTGCCCCAGCCGTCCATCTCTCTACTTCTGATTCACCTTCCTTCCTCCTCCCCTTACAAGGACCTCCCTTATAATTACATTTGGACCCACCAGGAAAATCCAGGATAATCTTTTCTTTTTAGCGCCTTTATTTTTTATCAAATAATTGGGGTTAATAAGATTATACAGGTTTTCAAGTGTACATTTCTATGATGCGTGATCTGTATATTGTGTTGTGTACCCCCAAAGTGAAATCATCTTCTGTCACCATCTATTTGACCCCCTTTGCCCTTTACTACCCTTTGACCCCCTTCCCTCTGGTAACCACCATAACTGTTGTCTGTGTCTGTAAGTTTTAGTTTTATATCCCACATGTAAGTGAAATCATATGGTTCTTAGATTTTTCTAAGACTTATTTTGCTTAGCATGATATTCTCAAAGTCCACCCATGTTGTTACAGGTGGCATTTAGGATCATCTGATTGGCAACCCTAATCTTCCCTGAGCAGGTAATGTAACACACTCACAAGTCTCCAGTATTAGGGTGGGACATCTTCGAAGGGTTTTTATTCTGCCCGCCATGGTGTCTTCCCCAAGATGAAAGGATATGCGTTGCCACTTGAAGGAGGCCCACCAAGTGGAAGAGGAGGTGATGGAGAGAGGAGAGGTGGGAAGGAGGTAAATAAGCTACTACTTGGTTTCTGGGGAGAGGATCACGTGGCTCAAGAACTATTCCAGGACCTCAATGTCCAAGGATGGAACCATGCCATAAAGCAGTGACCCCTAAACTTCAGGAAGCATCCGAATATCCCAGAGGCTGTGTTAAAAGACAGTGTTTCCCCCTCTTCCCTCCCACTTCTGTTTCCATAGATCAGGGCGGAGCCTCGGATTTACAGTTTTCATGAGAATTTTGCTGATACTGGTGCCGCTGATCGAGGAGCTGCTCTTTGAGAACTGTTTAGCCTACTGAGCCCTTGCTTCAAAAATTCTGTGAATCAAGATAATTTTGCTTATTTGTACAGGTCTGTGTTTCGTTTGTTGTGTTTTTATTTTTGGTTCAAAGCATGGACTTCGGAGCCCCTCTTAAATGCCAGCTCCGCCACTAATACACTGTGACCTCTCTGTTACTTAGTCTCCACACCTGTGAAATGGGGACAACGGTAGCACTCAATGAAAAGAGTAATGAGGATTAAATAAATGAATAATTAAAAGCATTTACTAATGCTATAACAGTGTTAGCTATATTTCAAGAACTTTGTCAGCCGTGAAAGAGGAAGAGCTACGGGTTTTCGTAACAGGCAGAGGTAATTCAGGGGATTGGTTACACAGGTGATAGGAAAGCTGGGAAGCCAAGACTAGGAAAAATGCGAAGTCACTGCTGCCTTGGGGGCGGGGGCTACACGAGATGTTTCCAGAGCTCAGAAACTGCGGCCATACTGGGGACCATCCGGTAGGAGCAGAGTAGGTGCAAAGGTTGGAAAAGGTCTGTCAGCAAAAAGCAGTTGAGTGGCCCACTCAGCTACCCAGAGATCTTAGTTAGGGATAAAAAGAGCAAAAGAGAAAGCCTTCCTGCAAAGTCCCATGATTCCTGGTTAAGTAATTCATTTCAGCTCAAATGCGGTTCAGGCAATCCCCATTCATTTTCCTCTCTTGGAACGATTAACTCAGAAACAACCTTTACAGCAGACACCGAAAGAACATCTACTCCCACGTGCAGTCTGTACTTGTGCTCACTTCTGTGCAAGGAGACTTCATTACTGCCCGAACGCATGCTGGAATCCTCACGGCTCCGAGAGACCGTGCTGGAGCTTCCCGGAGAGAGCCCCCCCAGCCCAGCGAGGAGGCCAGAGCTCCTCAGATTAGCACGCGCAACAAACTGAAGAAAAGGCAAAGAGAGGGGTACTGAATGTGTCTGGGGCTCAGAGGGCTCCATTGTCTCTTTCGTACATTTTCTTGAAGATGCTTCGGAAGATCATTGTCCCCCCAAGTGGCTTTACTCTATTTCATGAAAGAAGTGCCTCCTGATGTCATCACGGTGCGTAGTAAGCTTAGGCTGTGTGGCGTCTTTCGCACGGGGTGTAAATTCCCCGATGCTAGTGCTCATGTCAGAGAGCGGAGCCACGTGAACGGCACCTGGAGGAACGAAGACACTGGCTTTGAGGATGCTGTGCTCAGCTGGTGCCTGCTCATGGACAGCTGCAAATGGCCCTGGTCCAGGCGGACCTATGATCCAGACCAGGCAGGGCGCTGGAGAGAAGAAGAGAAGGTGCGGGACGCGAGGTATTTGAACACATGGATGAGCACACCCTGGATGCACACACGCTGGGAACACCCTGCCCACTTGCGGCCTCCTGTGATATTGTGGTTTATAATAAGAAATGTATTAATACATGTTGGTCTTTACCCAGAATTCCTGGCACACAGCTCCTAAAACTCTTGGAAATTCCTAAGTGATACGAGCCATAAAGGTGTCTTCAGTTATACATAACAAGCTGCTTCTGGCCACGCTGAGTTTACGTTAATGAGGCAACTTTTGGGAAGCCCCTTTGGATGGGGACTGGTTGCCAGGGGCACCAACCGTATGATTAGAGGGTTGGAACTTTCAGTTCCCTACTCCTCCTCCATCTCAACCTTCTAGGGAAAGGGAGGGGCTAGAGATTGTGTCCTTTAATCATCAATAGCCAATAATTTAAACAATTGTGCCGATCTAATGAAGCCTCTATAAAAATCCTCAGCGAAGGGCTTCGGAGACCTTCCAGGCTGGCGAGAGCGTGGAGACTGAGGAGAGGGCACACACAAAAAAGGCATGGAAGCTTCGTGTCTCCCCGTCTCCCCCCGCCATAGCTTGCGCTAAGCATCTCCTCCATCTGGTTCTTCCTAACTTACAGTCTTTGAAATTAACCAGTTATCTAGTAAGTAAACTGTTTTTCTTGAGCTCTGTGAGGCACTCCAGCAAACGACTCCACCATAGGAAGGGGTGGTAGGAACCTCTGGCCTATAGCTGGTGGGAAGCACAGTGACAACCTTGACTTGTGATTGGCGTCTGATGTAGGGCAGTCTTTTGAAACTGAGCGCCTCACCTGTGGGGTCTGTGCTAACTGCAGGCAGAGAGCTTCTGAATTGAGTTAAATTGCTGTCAGGAAATTCGAGAATTGCCTGGTGTGAGAAAAAGCCACATGCATCTGGTGACCGGAAGTATCGCGTGCTGGGGGGAGGTTTTGTTGTTGTTGTTTGTGTTTTACACCCTCCAAGGTTAAACAGGAAGGGAGATTCAGGGGGCAGCCTTTGTCAGGGAGGCTTTAAATAGCATCTTGAGAGTAACAGGCAGACAATAGAAAATTCAGTGGGGCCTGTGGTTTGGGGGATCTCTAAACCTCCAAGCAGAATCTTCTGTCTTGTGACCTTCTGTGAAGGTGCTTTCTTCCACTTCATAGCCTTTGGAATGCACCTTGTCCTTAGAGAAAGGGAACTGGGGCGTTCCTTGATCGATATTTCATTTCTTTAAATTCCACGCACTCCACTCCTGCTTCATCCTCCCCAGGCCCAGCCTCTTTGCCTGTAATGAAGTTGCTGATTATTCTCCCATGCGAGGGGTCTGCATTTCCTGTGCGTGAGCCCAGTCGCCCATCGCTGGGTGTTTGCTCCCAGCAGCCAGGCTGCCCCGCCGCCTCCAGGACCTCCACGGCCACACACCCCGTCTCCCTGCACACAGCTACCCTGGCTCAGAGGCCGAGCTCAGACTTCTGCTGCATGGTACCTGTGACCAGTGCCCACTCCTCCCACTTTGAAATTGACCGCCCGGGCTAAACCTGTGTCTTCCTTCACATCATGGCGGTTTTCTGTACGGCCTGGGCACTCACTCCCTTCCTCGTTCTGTCACTTGGCCTTCATCTGTCTTGCCAGGGAGGGAACACTTGATACCGATCTTACAAATTTCTGATTATTGATGAAAGGACTAGATGTACCTGTTTTATTTCCTGGTCCATAGGTCCTTCTTTCTGGGGGGAAAAAAAAAAGTGTGGCAGACAAAGGCTGGAAACAAAGCCACTGCTTAGGGGATAGTTACTGAGGAGGCTCTCAAGAGCCACTGATCAGTGCAGAGAGGTCAAGCCATGGTCAAGCCATGGTCAAGCCTGGCTACTCGCCATTACCGCCCAGTGGCTTAAAGACTCACTTAAGCTTCAGCTCCATTACAGGACAACGGAATAAGGAGTCGTGGCGCAGTTATGACCGAGAACCACTGAGTGAGGCTTTTCTCTTCTTGAAGATTCTGACTCAATAGACCTAGAGTAAGGTCTGAAATCAGTATTCTAACTAGCACCCCAAATCATCCTTACTAGTAAGACAAGGTAAGTTGAGTAAACTGTAGCTGTAAGATCTGACCCCAGAGCTTTTCTAAATCCATGAAATTACCTGCTCGCACAGGAAAGCTTCAAATGTCCCAAAGTGTCCTGTCTTTTAGGCAGAGTTCCAACCAGCTAGCCATGGAACCACAGTAAGAGAGCTCGAGCTTAGATGAGGAACCAAAGCATCGCACTAACATTTAGCAAGGAATGTCCTGACCAATGTGGTTCTGCAAAATGAACGGCTGCTGGTTTGATTCCCAGTCAGGGCACAAGCCTGGTTTGCGGGTTTGGTCTCTGGTTGGGATGCGTACAAGAGGCAACCAATCTACGTCTCTCTCACATCAGTGTTTCTCTCCCTCTCTTTCTCCCTCCCTTCTCCTCTCTCTAACAAATAAATACATAAATTCCTAAAAAAAAAAAAATTAACAAGAGAATTCTTACCTCATACTTACATTTTTTCTAAGTTTTTCCTGGGTTCTTTTTTTCCTGACATGTTAAAAAAAAGTTATGGTTGGTTAATACTTTACATATTCCTTTTATTATATGTAAGAATTTTGTTTTGAGAACATAGAAAATAGATCAGCTCACGTCTTACGTATTCTCTCTCTGTCGTTCGTCCGTTGTCCATATCTGTGAAAGGCCAAGCAGTGTTTCATGCAGCCCTGCCCGAAGTTGCACGGTGCGTGAGGTAAAGACCATGGGCTCTGGTTCCCACGTACCTGCTGCAAGACGTGTGGGCTGATGGTTTCATCTCTGGGCCTTGATTTCCTTACATCTGAAATGTCAAAGCGGGTAATAGAAGCCTTACTTCACAGAGTTGTTGTGAGGATCTAAAAGGTTAACAATGCACATAAGGGCCTCGGAAAAAAGCCTGACATTTAGTAAAGCACCTAAACAGGATTATTATAATTTCCACTATTTATCTTTTGGCAGGTACTGTGTTCAGGGTACCTTGGCAGACGTCAAAACCAAAGGCTGAAGGGCTGGTCGTATACACCCCAAGCCAGAATGGGACACAGCAGTCATCACAGGACTCAATTTGTGTTTCGGGTATTTCTCTAGAAATTCGATATGGGACATTGTCACTGAGCTTTGTTATCTTTCAAGTTCCTGGACGGCACCTTGTTGATTCAGGAAGGAAGAAACCAGACAGAGACCCACAGCGGGCTCCCTTCCATCAACCCTCAGCCACGCCCTTCACTCCAGCCCCTCCTCAGCTCCAAGGACCAGTTGCCTAGCCCTGTCTAGAATTGGCTTCAACACAGCTCATCCTTGAGGGAGAAGGGAGCCCATTCAGCTGAGTGTCCCTCAAACCATCACAGCCTTGGGAGGCACTTTCTCTCATTAAAAGTGCTGAGACCACGGCAAGACTCGTGACCCTCAATGACCCCTGCGGCATACAATATTCATAACCACCGTTTTTTGTGTTGAGTTCCCTGGAGCCAGAAATTTGTTGGGCAAACACAAGAGATATTTTAGAGCTGAAATTTAGAGATAGCATCTGTCCGGCACTCCCCTGAGTACCCACTAACTTCCGGCTTCGCAGGGACTTTGGAACCTGCGTTTCAGCCTGCTAAAAGGCCCTGTTTCCTTCCTGTAGCAGAGCCCCTTTCAGTCAGAGGAGTGGCTGCGCTGGTCCCCGAAAGGACAGAAGTAGCTCGGTGACCAGGCAGCTGGTGAACAAGGACAGAAACCAAGTCAGGAGCAACAATTTTTGTGGGTCCATCCCCTATCCTATATCGGGAAATTTAGGTAAGGTGGTCAATTGACAGGACACATGGGGAAACCAGGGAGGAGAGGAAATCCTTATGCATTATATCAGTGATGTCGTGGCCTAATTAGAGACCTGACATTGCCACTGGACGATTCTGCAGAACTTGACCTCACGGAGCTGTGGCGAAACAGCACAGTAAGTGCCTAGCAAGAGGAAATGCTCAGTGAACACGAGTTATTAACAGTATGATTGTCATCGACTCTCTTGGGTACTATTCCTTGTTCTCTCCCTTTCAGAAGATGAATGGGGGTATTGCAGCAATAATAACAATAAAAATACTAATAAGTGTCTTTACAAGAACTTTCTGCGTTCTCTAAGTGACACTGGCTTCTCCCAGGTTTGGGAGAGCTGAGCTAAATGGATGGGGTTTCAGATGAAGCCCTGGTCCTCCCGTAGGAATATCGCTTGGATGCTACATCTTCTGTATAACTACGTGTGTCGAAAAGTTGGAAACGAGGGTGAAAGCAGTGGGGTAGAGAGAAACACTACTGGGTTCAGAGTCTGAAAATCTGACTTAGAACGTGTAGGGGGCTGGAAGGATTTGGGGCACCTCAAGGGAAAGGTACAGCCACAAGAGACAGTAACACATGACCAGCTGTATTGAGCAGGGCTTCGGCAGGGTCATTTGAGAAGGGAAGCTCTTCGCAGCATGGACAGTCAGATGTTTAGGAATCAAAGTCCACCATTCGGAAGAGGAGGAGGGTAGGCAACTCCCTGCTAAGGTCACAGAAGGGGCTCACGTCTAGGGGCTGTCATCCAGCAGCAAAGGGGGGATCCATGAGTCAGAGAGCTCTGAAGGGCGGGCATGCGGGGCTATGGCACCTTGAGGTCTTGGTGGCTTGGGACTAACTTGTCTGTTGCCAGCAGATGTGGGGTGGGGTTTCCTGGGGTATGAAAAAGAAGCAAGCTCTAAATGGCTAAAAATCTTCTTGTTTGGGCTATTTTTAAAGCAATTAGATGTGTAAACATTTGAGTTTGTCACCAGCAGGGCTTTTGAGATAATGGGTCTCACTACAGTGAAGAAATAAACAACCCAGAGGCCAATGTATGGGGACCCCTTTGGCTCATTTATATAACAGGATGCCAAGACAATCATTTGCTGGCTGTGTTGCTCTGGAAGATTTCTCTAATGGCTTTGAGGCCTCACTTCTTCATCCATTAATGGGTGGTAACTACCTTGAATACTTGTTGAAAATTAAAATCAAGGACCTAAGCCCCAGGATTGTGAGCACTTTCAGTGTTAGTCTTTTCATTCTTGCCCCCATCTTATTTTTCACTTGAGAAAGAGAATGGCAGTTCTCCTTTGCTGGAAAGTCTTAAAGATGGGGCCGAGAGGCCCTGGAATTAAACCCTTTCCCCATCTCACCTCTTTAATCCTGACTTAAAATGCATCATCCTCACCCACCTGCTGCTTCATCTTTGGAAAAACAGAGAATAGGAAAAAAAATAAACCAAGAAAGGAAGAGAAGGACGAGAGGAAAGGGGTGGATGCAAAGAGAAGGGGAGACTCCCAGTGCCCCTGGCACATGAGCCCAGGCAAGAGGAGTCAGCAATGCTTACTGTGACCCCTTCACAGCTCTCCACCTCAGCCGGGTCCAGGTTTCCTCCTGCTCCTGCCTTGGCTGCCGAGGGTTGGCCTCTCCTGGCATGACCCTGACCCTGACCCTGACCTTCCCTCATCTGTGCTGCAGTCACAGGGACTAAGCTAAAGGATCTCCTGAGCTCCCTACCTCCTGGTCTTCAAGGGCATCAGTAGCTTGTTAATAGCACCACATCTTTCCTTCTACCAGGGTTTCCCGACCTCATTGCTGTTGAAGTTCTGAGTTGGACAGTTGTCTGTTGCAGGCGACTGTTGTGTGCACTGTGGGATGTTGGACAGCATCTCTGGTCCCTATCTGCTAGAGGCAAGTGGCACCTCCCCCAGTTATGACAATTTAAAAAATCTCTAAATCCCAAGGTGTCTGGCAGGAGGAGAGGAGGCAAAATTGTCCCCAGTTGGGAAATACTGCCTTATTACCCTACCTTTCTGTTTTGTTCTATTTTCCTCTGGAAAAAAAAAAAAGGTAAATTAAAATTCAAGAGAATGGAGTCTCCTTGGAGTAGAGCATTTGCGGGACCTCTGGTATATGTGAGGTCAAGGGCAACGCCTCCACGATAACTTCCTGAGCACTTGTGCTTGAAGTAACTGCTCCTTCCTCAACATGTTCATAGCACTTTGTCTTCTTGTCACATTACCTCTCATTTGGTAGTTATTTGCACAACACCCCTGATGGCGTGAAATCTCTTATAGTTGAAGTATCAGAAACATTGATCTTTAAATTCCTGGAAAACCTAGCACAGTGCTTGAGACACAGTCACAGAGCAGGCTACTGTCTGGCCAGCACTGATTCATCCTCAGTCCCCTTTCTTATTGGGCTTTGTTGACAGAGTGACCAGGTGCTCCAACTCATCCCTTCCCGTGGCCCTAGCTCTCACACAGCTGTGGCCCAGACCAGGGCTCCAGAACTAGTTCTTGAATCTTGGTGTCTCCTTGCTGCACTGTCCCCTGTCGACATTTCTTTCCTCCTCACTTACCCTTCCAAATTTCCACAGAGTCCCCACCTGCTAGAAGAAAGCAGCTGTACATTCAAGGAGTCAGAATCTGTGGGCCAGCCAGCACCAGTTGTTCAAAACCATTTCTCCAGCAAAATCCAGGGCCCTATGTTCCCAGCCCACTGTCAGCGTTCCTTCTTCACAACAGAGCTTTCTTCCTATTGGCAGGGGAGAGAAACTGACAAACATGGAAATTTAATATGTTCGCATTATGCAGATCCGATTTAATCAGAGATGAGGGGGAAGTGCAATAAAAACTATAGTTTCATTAAGTTTATGACTTTCAGACTGTATGTCAATTATCATGTTACCATGGCCACCAGCAGCAACAGCCTCCGCACAATTATTTCCCTGCAGAGAGGGGAATGGGAGGAAATAAATAAAAGACAAGACCGAATTTCCCATTTTGCACACTCTTCCTGTGTTGGAGGTTTCTGAAAGGAGTAAATCAAGTTGCAGGAGTCTTGATGATTCCTTCTCGGAGGAAAGCCAGCACAGAATGAGAGGAAGAGGGGAGAGGCCAGGTCCGCCTTCCGGTTTTCCCTGTCCCCAGAGTCTCAGACTCTGACCCTCCCGGGGCTGTTCCACCCGGGGGATTGCCCCCCGCCACACAGCAAAGGCAAGTACCAAGAGCTCTGCCGCTGGCGGCTCCTTGTCTGCCTTGTGTGCCACGGTCATGGCCCATCCTTTACCTTTTGCTCCTCTGAAGGACTGCAGTTTGGAGCTAAGTTTATGGAAGAGGGTGGATGGCTTTGTTTGAGCGGTGGATTGTACATATGGCCACCACCTCCTCCACACACTCCATGGGGCACGAGGACATAAAAATCACCAAGGTGAAATGGTGGCATGTTGCTGGTGGGAAGATTGACTGATGACTCCTAATATAGCTTTCCCCACACTGCCCGGC